>PNEQ01135396.1:0-15215 GCA_003012365.1 Medauroidea extradentata
TGGCAGCCACTGTCATGTGCACTGGTCCCCAACCTGCAAGCAACATCACCACAATTTCAACTATGATATCACTGGAGAAGACCTTGGCAGCCACTGTCATGTGCACTGGTCCCCAACCTGCAAGCAACAACAACACAGCTTCAACTATGATCTCACTGGAGAAGACCTTGGCAGCCACTGTCATGTGCACTGGTCCCCAACCTGCAAGCAACATCACCACAATTTCAACTATGATATCACTGGAGAAGACCTTGGCAGCCACTGTCATGTGCACTGGTCCCCAACCTGCAAGCAACAACAACACAGCTTCAACTATGATATCACTGGAGATGACCTTGGCAGCCACTGTATTGTGCACTGGTCCCCAACCTGCAAGCATCATCACCACAATTTCAACTATGATCTCACTGGAGGAGACCTCGGCAGCCACTGTCATGGGCACTAGTCCCCAACCTGCAAGTAACAACAACACAGCTTCAACTATGATCTCACTGGAGAAGACCTCGGCAGCCACTGTCATGGGCACTAGTCCCCAACCTGCAAGCAACATCACCACAATTCCAACATTGACTTGTTCACAGCCAAACAGAACCATGTCATTGTGTGATTACATTGAAATTGTTTGATCAGTACAAGATTGTATTTATTTAATTCTTTTTAAATAAAGGAATTTAGAGACGGTTTTATGTCTCGAACATCAACAGAGCACAGCTCAGTTTACTCTTAGGAATCCATTTGGTGTGGCCTTTTTACAGCTGTGACCACAGTATTCACTAATGAAACAGAATTTCATTTTTATTTTTTAATTTAACAAATAAATGATGATATCAGTGTTGTAACTATTTTGGGTAAATGTTATATTCTTACTTATAACCTGTTGTGCAAAATAGATTGAGACATTCAACAAAAAATAGGAATAGGGAGAAAACTAACAAATCGAAGATTATCCTATGATGGGCACAGTGCGTGTTGCTTTGCAGCGCAGGGAGGGCAGAAATACATGTCTGACCATATATTCAATAATGCTACATTTTTGCTGCAATTTCAATCATTATTCTTTCAGAGAAATGGTTTAAGTGCTCTACGAAGAAAAATATAAATATGTAAATATGCTTGAGAACATTTCAACAGAAAAATATAAAATCAATTGTGATTAAACACCAACTGTTATGTATATCCTTAATTTCTCTCGTGTTTATTAATGGTTAATTTTTTCTTTCCAAGTAAATATGTAGAAATACAGAGCAAAACAAGTATTATTCTAGAAAGATTTTGAACATTTTGAAACATTGATTCATGTATTTCAAATGTAAGTACACTTGTTCCCCGTATAAAGAAGGTGTGTGACTGTGTGTGAGGCCCAATATTGATGGAGCACTAAGGGTGCCGCCACGGTCGTGTGCAATGCACTATCGCCTCTATGCTGTCAAACCACGCAACTGGTGCGAAAAACTTTACTAGCATTCATTTTCTTGTGAAACTTTGAGCTGTATCAATTTATAAATTATTTTTGAACAATTCTTGCAGTGGGGGAAGTAACAAACTAAAGAAGTATTTTAGACATACGTCATTGCAGCAAACAGTGTGTCACAGAAAACCACAGAATACTCGCAGACAAGTAAACTAGCGAATGGACTTTGTTTGCAACTGGCAAACAAAGGTAAACACGTGCCATTACACAAGGAGTTTAGTCCGTGATTTACAATAAAGTAACACAAACAAAGACGAGAGCACCAAAAAACAAACCAAGGAAACAATAAAATAAATAACTCTGATTATTCCACAAAAGGAATTCCGTCAGTAAGTACGAAACAAGAGACAAAAAATTATTACAACAAACAGTTAAAACAAAACGAACGACGAACACTAAATGTAGACGAGACAGCAGAAACACAGACACCTTGAGAAAGCGAACGAAAACCAATAATACAGTAACTGTGGACAGTGAGACAATGAAAAACACAGACGATCACAATAGTCTCCTTGCAACGAAACAAACTGCGACATTTCGGAGACCACAATCTGTCTCCGTCTTCAGGCATACATACAGTCCGAGGAGCACGTGCAGACTGAGCAAGGGCAATTTGTTTTACTGCCCCTGCCAATTCTTTGATTTTCCTTTTAATTTTGTTTGTTTCTTGTGTCAGCGAAGAAGCATTTTCCCAGACTATTCTGTCGCTATTGTCCCAGGCATGTTGTGCTAGTTTACATTTTTTTAACTTCATCCTTCTTTGCATTATTTTTGTGTTCTTTTGTGCGTGTGGATAGGTGTCTACCGGTCTCTCCTATATATAAACAACCACATTCACAGAGGATCTGATGTATGCAGTTCTGAGTTTGTGACTTGTCTGACTTTGGCTTTACTTTTGTAACCATGTGTTTTATTGAACTGTCTGAACTGAAAGCTGCTTGAAGTCAATATGTATTACCCAATCATTTTATTTTTCCGAGAGGCCATGCACATATGGGAAAACCAGAGTTCCCACACGTTTTTTATTTAGGCCTATATCTGTAATGTTTAGTTTTAGATTTCGTTTAATTATGTCGATGGGATAACTGTTTGCCAGTAGTTCGTTTTTTAAATGTCCATGTTCATCTGCTACTGCTCGTTTGTGTGTGCACATTTTTTTCAACTCGGCTAGCTACAGTGTGGATAATGCCAGCCTGTGTTCGCTGAGTGGTTGCAGTTGGAATGGAGATATTAACCAGTATGTGTTGGTTTCAGGTACACTTTTGTGCAAGTAGTTTGTTCTTCTTTTATTACGAGCACATCTAGAAATTGAATGCTGTTGTTGGTTTCTGTTTCGTAAGTAAATTGGATTGAAGGCCTTAGTGAGTTGAGGAAATGAGCGAATTCGTCAAGTTTCTCCGAAACGCTTATTTTTTTGTTGCAAGGACACTATTGTGTTCGTCTGTTTTTTCATTGTCTCACTGTCCACAGTTACCATGTTATTTGTTTTCGTTCGCTTTCTTACGGTGTCTGTGTTTCTGCTGTGTTGTCTTGTGGAATAATCTGAGTTATTTATTTAGTTTTCTCTTGGTTTTGTTTTGTGTTTGAATGCTCGTTTATGTTATTTTCTTGTAAATCACTGACTGAATTCCTCGTGGAACTGTGTATGTTTACCTTGTTGCCAGTTGCAAACAAAGTACTTTTGTTTGTTTTATTCTCTGGTTTTCTTTGACACACCATTTGCTTCATTAGCGCATGTCGAAATTACTTCTTTAGTTTGTATATGATGTAATGTCAACGCACATTCTATGTTTGTGTTTTCTAAATCAACTGGGTATTTTCTCACGTACAGCTATCTGATACGGCCTGTCTGTTTCTTTTATTTTGAGGTGAGAGAATACTTTATTATTACTAATAAACTTTAAAAAGTTTTACAACTTGTGGCGACATAGAAGTGTGCTAAATTGTTTATGTAATTTTATTTTAGTGGTATTTTATTGCAGTCAAATTGTATTACTTTTCTTGTCAAACCAGTGAACGGAATAAAATGTTTTGGGGTGACCACAAAATACTTTTTGGATATTTACCCTAAAAAATAATTTTGTGGTTACCACAAAAATGTGTTTAGTCAAAAAAAAAGGAATAATCACAACGTCCTGCAACATATTTGAAGAGCAGGCAGGAAGGTTTACTGAAATGTTATTTATGGGAAGATATTATGTTATAGTTTGCTTTGTGGTTGCCTGTTTGCATGATACACGAATCCAGCAAACCGTAAGTACACATAACTTAAGCAATATGTTCGAATTGTTCATGCACTCATCTCCCATGATAATACTTTAATGTCAGTAAGATGTTCGTGTGCAAGATAGCTACAAAAACTTGCAAGAAACTATTCGCCACAATTTCTAGGCATACACATATCAATTAAAAAATTGAAACCTTTCATAAGTATGTGGGATATTAACTGATGAACAACGCTGGGAAATCACTACAAAATACAGTAGAATCTGGATTATACGTTCTCCCGAGTTTAATTTCCTCGTTAGAGATACCATTTGTTTATATCTCCTCAGTTTTCATTATGTTAACAATGTACTGTATTCCTGCCATTTACACTAATATTTTTATGGCTTCTCTAGTGTTAAAAACTCTTTATTGTTAAGAAGCCAATGAAAGTTTAATATTTTGTATGTTGATTTTCATACTTAAAACTTATTAATGGAGTATTTAAACATTAAAATATATAAAAGTAGTGTTATTGTATAGCACATCAGAGTTAATAATGTAATGATTACATTAATGTGTTGTTCTTAGTTAATTAATGGCATATACATTGGGAACTCTGAAGTTAAACAAATATTTAAAGTTAGATATATTATGTAGTTCATGAACAAGTATTATTTTGATAAAATGTACCATATAATTTTGTTTTATGTATTAACTGGTATTACTATTAAAGTTACAGTTAAAACCAATATGTTATATAACGTTTCCTTCCATTTACACTATCTCCTTTATTCACATAATTATTTGCCTGTTATTTTAAAATTGTAAATTAGGGGCTGAACTTTTTACTTTTATAATCCTATTATTTATACTTTCTGCTGGATTTCACTTTTTTTGTTCTCCCTTGGCCAGTGTTATTCAATTGTTCCACTGTATAATGTTTAACACAGCGGCATGTTAGGGTTGCGTGTTTTGTGGCTGTAATTAGACATTTTATAGGTGGCTTAAACATCAACATCTACTTGACATACAGGCTCTTTGTGATATCTTTATTAATCCCTTTCGCCCTTACGTTCCAAAATCTAAAACCATACGATATGCCAATTTTTAAGCCATGCAGGTGTGTATGTCAGTAATCTTTCTACAGCTCGAGTTCCCAAGAAATGCGAATGTTGTTGCAATGGTAGGAATGTAAGTAGAACTCAACGTCTTGTAATTAACGAGATCTTTAGGAACCAAAGCCTTAGATACATTAAATGAAGAAAGGCATAGGACGTTACATGCACTGACCAACTTTCCCAGCACCCGCCTCTAGCGATTTTGGAAAATCATTATTGTGGTTATAAGTTTGTGGTTTTATCGTCGTGTGTATTAAGAGAAGAGAGTCACTTTTCGTTAGCACATCTATCAGAATCATTCCTTATATTTAACGCCAGTTTTATCAGTGAAGACTATTTTGGTAATGGGTAAGTTAAAAACCGAGCATCCAGAAGAGTGTGAGTTCTTTGTCTATATAATTGTCGGGTGGATTTATGTCCTGTACTGGACGAGGTAACATGCACCAATACAGAATTCACAGTTGAAATAATTTTAAGAATATGAGATAAATGTTCCTAAAATGTATTCACGAAGATGACCTATTTGTTTCATGATAGGCTACATAATGACGTTTATAGGCTGTGTTAGAAACCAAGATTTTTTGTTTACATCCCGTCACTGTCCAGCATCATTATGCTCAAAATGTAATAAGTTATAAATATTGTTTAACTGTTTAGCCAGAAATGTAGCAACTGAATGTTAGCAGCAAGAGAACAATTTATAGGAATGATGATTTCATACATTTGTGGCGAATAACAACCAAACCTTTTAACTACGTACCCAAAAGGAAAACAAGGACGTGGTTAAGAGAATACTTTTCTCTTCTAAGAGTGGTTACAATTTAAACAGCAAAGTACTCAAAACAAATAATAGCAGAAATTCCTGTCATATTTATTGCTTAGAAAGAGGTTGTATGTTTTTAAAACAACTAAAAGGGGACGTCAAGTGCGATATTGAAGAGAGTAGTGATGGACCAGCAATGCATTTCAGACAAGTGGCTATGTCACATACAAGTTATATATAACTAAAGAAGTAATTAGCGTAAAGGATGTGTAGTACAGGACATTAAGCCCTACAATACACAATAAGTGAAAACTCAGAACAGAACATTTCAGTTAGGGGATTTCACACTAGGCTGAGCACTTAAATAGTGAACGTTGACACCATTGCGTAATGCAAAATATAAAAAACAACATTTTTATAAAATGGACACTACCGTAAATGAAGTACCTATGTCTTTAAAAAATTCTAAAAATGAAAACTTTTGTCATTTAAAATTTTCCACCCAAAAACTATGCAAACAATATATGTTTAGAATTTAATAATTAATACTACACTTATGTTTGAAAGCTTATTTTGGATCTCAAGAGAAACTATAGCGAGAAAATAAAACAAAACAATCAACAATATTAGGGAACGTTTGATTATCTTAGTGAGACTAACAGAAATGTACTAATGTGTAACAAACAATTCATAACACAATTCTTACCTATGCCATAGAAGATAGTGAATCCGATAGCACAAGTGAGGGGTAGCCATCCATAACTCGAAACATCAACAGATTGCTTGTAGTAGAAATATGCGCCAAGAGGAACCTGAAACAAATATATGTATATACTGTTGCAAACAAGACTTTATTAAAAACCAAATATTTCTGACATTTTATACTAGACATTACACGTAAACATAAAGTTGAGACAGGGAATTTAATACACAGAATCGACGTCCACGAATCAAGTTCAATTAAAAGAAAATACAATTATACCTTTTTATGTTTTTCATACAAATATTTGTTTGTAGTCGGTATGTATGCGATACCTTGTGTGCGCTAGGCAGTAAAATGATAAATAATATTATATATAAAAGTGCTTTACACAACGTTCTTAAAACGGCCTGAAACGTACAACATAATTGTCCTTATGAAAATACTTGTAAGATGAAAAAAATTGGGACTCATGCGATAGTAATTGAAGCATGAAAAGTTCCCTTAAGTCACTAACAATTTAACAATGTTATTGCCTGGCAAATCATATAAATTTTGCGAGCTTTCTCAACGACAGTTATTGTCTGCACTCCTTAATTTATCAGTTGCATGAAGTCCACGTTTTCCGTTTTAATCATGTACGTACTTTAATAAAGCACATAATTCGGTACGTTTAAGTCCGTTTAAAAGGAGGGTATGTAATACATTTTTCACTAATACAATTTTAATATATTTAGTTGCTATACGAAATTTCGCAATCACGTTGCAACATTTTTTTTTAATGTTTTCTCTTTTATATTCCGTTTTCATTCTTTTCTGAGCTATGTTTAAAATTACAAATCTTTAGCTCATCGGAAAGTTAGTTTAACGCAGTATACAAAAAAATATTATTTTAATGCAAATATATTTTTACGTATTTTTTCTCTTATATTGAATTTTCATCTAGTTCTGTTATATGTCCAGATTTTAAGTTCCGTAGTTAATCGGGAAGTAGCTAAGTTTAAAATCTATTGCGAAATTTGTACCGAATACACAAAAAATCTGACAAGAAAGCTAGTTAATAAAAACGCGTTATAATAGTTGTGATGAAGCATTATTGGTCGCAAGGTTATCGGTTCTAATTTTCACCAGAGACATCAACGTTTGATCTACAGACATCCAAGGAAAATATTTTCTGCAAATGTATTAGCTGATGTGAAGAATGACATTTTCTTTTGTAACCGCGCATTGTCGCATTATTCCATTTAATTTATGTTACCTCGCGAAAGACGAGAGCATGTGTTTATAGTCCTTCACTGCGGTAGCAGATACGTTATCGAAAGCCTGCTCATAACTAGGCACTGCTTGGCATATGTTTACTGTAGAGATATCTCGTTTACTGAAAAACATTTGGTTCAAAATGTGCCTTCCTCTTAACCTCTGTTAAGAGGTAACCAATTATTTATTTACTATCATGTAAGTCTGTGACGCGTTTTGCAAAATTGCACGATTTCTGACCGGTAATAAGAAAAAACTATGACAACTGAAATTAAAATATTTTTGTCATCACTGATATCTGACAGCATAAATGTTGTAAATAGCGTGTATAGAGGCTTCAAACAGCTCACTCACAACACAATACTTCATTTCAACATCACATTCCGGCATTGTCAGTGTCACTGACATGAATCACTGACGTATGTTGTTACTTGTATTTTCTGATTGAAGACATTTGAGAAATACTGCAGTAGTCAGTGACGTATATGAGCTCTCTAATAAATTTTTCTTCAGTGAAAAAAATAATTATCCCTGGCGTAGTGTGAATACATTCCCTAACTTAAGTAACTCAAGTTTGAAATAACGAACAGATTTGTGTCGTATATTCTTGATAGCAACCAGAACAAACTGCACTCACTTATTGTATAACTAAACCGCAATCTCCCTTATTTTATCATGAACCAATGTATTATTCCTCCTGAAAATGAATAATTACTTAAATTACAAATTTTAACACACCACGTTTTTAAAACGGACTGAAAAGTATAAAATCATTTCTCCTAGCCCCACACAGATTTATAACCCCATTCATATTCCTACCACCAAACAGATTGTCCTGCAAATTTGTTACAGTGCAATTTTCGTAACTTAGTTATAAAAATATACGTAAAATTTATATCGAAAAACGTAGGACGCATTCAATAAATAATAGTATGGACTGTAAGAGTAGCTGCCGTTACGAAAACTCACAACACAATTCATACATTTTTCAGTGCAATAAAATGGTTTCTGGCTTCGGTGAATTATTCTTGCATCAATTACTGTATCTATTACACGTGTCCCACGTTTTTCGTTTCAAACCTTACAAGTATTCTCATAAACAAGTCATTGCAAATGCACTTTTACAATAGGAAAACCTTCATGTGGTTGGGAATCTGTATGGGGTTAGAATACGTTCGGTATTTTATACTTTTTCGTCCGTTTTAAAAACATGGTATGTAAAAAATTTTTAAATAATAATATTTATTATTTTTATTTCCTTTCCTAAACTGTTAATTTACTTTTGTTTTATTAGGCTATTATTCCTCCCTCTCGCCGTCATTATAATTTTCACTGAACGATATTTTTTTTTACAAAACATTTCCCATTTTTTCTCTCTCGCTTGTACTTAATTCGTCAATATGTAACCTGTTGTCAACTGTTTAAAACAACCCGTTTTATTGTCTGTTTATTTCTTTCCTTGTCATCCAGCTCTGATCTATCCTCAAAGTTTCTAGCTCGTCGGGACATTAATTTAACGAGACATTAATTTTATTTTAATTTCAATAATTATGTCACACTTTTCCTCTTCTATTGCATTGTAATCCAGTTTTGAGTTATGTTTAACTTTTAAATTTAATACGAAAGTTAGTTTAAAACAGAATGCAAAATTTGTACCGAACAGACAAACATACAATAAAGAGAGTTAATACAAAGGTGGTACAAATACACTGGCGAAATACAAATATGTGTCTTTGCAACGTAACACCAGATGGCATACGCCTGTGGTAACTGTATTACAATTGGCTGACAATGGGTTATTCACCAGAGACAAGACAATGCCAGCAGTGGAGACAAAGGCAAGGGGCCGTCGTCCAACGATGTCTATAAGGGCGCAGGACACGACACCAGACAGTATCATGAAGATGCCGTTGATGATAGTTGAGAGTGTGGGACTGATGTTGGCACCACTGGCTGCGAAGATGGTCTGCGTGTATGTGGCGATGGCAGTGGACCCACTCATCTGCTGTGCAGCGCATAAGACCATGCAGATAGCCAAGGCCTTGAGGTTCCCACGTTGAGTGACTAGGTTCTTGAAGGATGTGTTAGCTTGGCTCTCCATCCGTGCCTTCACACTCACCTGCGATAATACAACGTACCTTCACTGAGATTCATATGAGCCATTACACTGTGATAACAACATCTCCTTACGACATACATCATTGAGATTAAAACCATGGATTACAATAGGATTAATTAAGTCTATCAGAACAAGAGACAAAATGAAATAAAATATAAATAAGCAACCTTTTAATACCTTGCTGAAGAATTCTTACTGTAATTACAAAAATATATTAACTTTATTAATACGTATAGCTAAAGATACTTATTACGGAAGTAAAATAGCTGAAGCACAAAGTAATCCAAAGGAAATATGGAAAATTATTAATTACGTCTCGGGACCTAAAAAAAAATGTTGATATAAAAACTGTAATAAATGAAGGAAATATAAAAAATGCAGCCATAAAAGCCGAGGTGGCCGCTAATGCATTAAATACATACTTTACAAACGTAGGTAATAATACGGCTTCAGCGATATCAAAAAATAATTCTAAACATGTCGTTACGAATAATTATGTTAACTCAAAGTTATATTGTAAATCTATATTTTCAGAACCAGTCAAAGAATCTTATATAGTTACA
Organism: Medauroidea extradentata; assembly: GCA_003012365.1. Lineage (NCBI taxonomy): Eukaryota > Metazoa > Arthropoda > Insecta > Phasmatodea > Phasmatidae > Medauroidea > Medauroidea extradentata. The sequence continues at coordinate 10,200 of PNEQ01135396.1, forward strand.
ATTATATCTGAAATTAGAAACTCAGATACTTTAGGTCCTGACGAGATAAGTACAATATTATTATAAATATAAAATATGCAAGCCTATTGCAAATATTGTAAAGTTAAGTCTAAGCCTTGGGAAATTTGCTCAACGTTTGAAGGAAGAAGTCATCTTGCCTTTGCATAAAGGTGTTGACTTGACTCCTGTCACAAATTACAGACCAATTTCTATTTTCAGTAATATATCAAAAAGTCTAGAAAAGTGTGTCGAAAAAATTTATGGCTTTCTTAGAGAAAAACTAACATTTTTTAATAAATCATTTTGGTTTCAGAAAATGTTTAAGTAAAAATGATGCCTTGACTAAATTAACTAACTTTGCAATCGAAAATAACAAAACCTGCCTCTGTGTCACTTTAGATCTTGCCAAAGCATTTGATACAGTATCACATTCAATACTTTTGGAAAAACTGGAAAAAATTGGTATGAGTGGAATAGCAAACAGATGGTTTAACAGTTACTTAGAAAATAGAATACAGTATGTTAAAGTAAACAATAAGCTTGGAAACTCAATGAGAATAAATACAGGAGTCCCGCAGGGACGTATTCTTGGTCCAATTTTGTTTTTTATTTATATAAATGATTTGTGCAACATAGATACAAATGGTCAAGTAATATCTTACGCAGATGATACTGTGATTCTTTTTTCATCTGATTCTTGGACATCAGTTTTTAATATAGCTAATGAAGAGTTAATTAAAGTTAAATCTATATTAGATAAAAATTTTCTCTCTCTCTTAATGTAACAAAAACAAAATGCATATCATTTTCTGCAAACAAATCTGATCAACCAAAAGAACACCAAGAACTCAAAATTCATAACTGTAGTCAACTAAATGCAAACTGTAAATGTAACGTCATAGAACTATTAGAGGGAACAAAGTATTTGGGTGTTGTTAGATTGTAATTTTAAATGGGACAGGTATGTTTCTGACTTAACTAAAACAATTCGTTAAATGATACACAAATTTGTTGAACTTAGATCTGTTTTACCAATTGAATGTTTAAGAATGGTTTGTGTAGCCATTATTCAATCTGTTCTGCTGTACGGCATATTAGCATGGAGATGTATGAGTAAAACGGCAATGCAGCCACTAATTTTAATACAAGTTATTTTACGAACTGTGTTCAAAAATACTTTTAACTATCCATCAAAGGAACTTTTAGTCGTTTGAGAGTATTCAATATCAGAAAATTGTATGTTAGAACCATATTAGTCAATTTATTGGACAAAAGTTACCAGTATATCATATTAGATATAATTTAAACAAAAATCAACCAATTCCCCTAGTTCCCAAAACAATTTCTCAAAGATCATCCACATTCTTGCTTTCAAAAATTGTAGTAATTCTTCCTGATAAAATAAAAATATAAACAAAAAATATATTGATAAATGATTAAATAACTTAACTGATTATAAGTTGTCTTTAATCCTTAAGTAGTAGTTTACTGTAGTTAATTATTTTTGCATGCTATGTAATTTAAATTATTAAATAATACTATCTGTATCCATCAAAAATTATTTATTTATATATTATTTCATGCTGCATTCAATTTTTGTTCTCAAATTAATTTATTCCAGATGATGTTTTCTTACATAATTTACCGCACCTATAGAAAATTATTTGTCTAGTAGCACTTACACACAAGCTTTGCTGATGTGAGTGTGATGTAATCCATTCTATAAGAAGTATTTATTTAAAGTGCTGTAATCTGTAAATGAAAAAAAAAGATATCCCCATTAGTTAACAAGGTACCATTAGGTATTCTTGTTTAATTCTGTTTACTAACAAGACACATCAACTCAAGTGTAAATTTTGTTTTTTATTATGTATTAAAATGGTTTAACCAACGCATAATCTTCTTAAAGCAACTACAGACACAGTTTGGCCACTTTATTATGACAACCCCTATTCAATAATATTCACCGAAAGGATGATGTATTGGCACCATGATATTTGTGACGGGTACGAAAACGTATAATAATGGAGAATGTGACTTCGGAATACAACAATTTACCAGGCAGTCTTGCTGAGTGCTATCGTGCAACTGTCGTGTACACGTCCCAAAAGTATGGAACGATGTGGAATCGACATTTCCTCATACATGTTTGTGTCGGCCACTTTGCACTGATGCAAGAGGACAGAAGAGGCCATCATGCGTTATTTGAAGACAGAACAACACCCCAGTGAGATGAATCGCACAGCGGTAAAACTGTGGCAGCCAGGAAGACGTTTCACCGCATTACATTGATCCCTGATGAGAACGAGACAACAAAGTCGATGATTCACTTGTACTCCTATCTGGACAACATGTCATCATAAACAGCACATAAGGTTGGCACACAACTGTTGCCTAGTGCGATGAATCCTGATGTCTGGTACATTAGATTGACGACAAGTGAGTGTATTTACATTAATACAGTAGAAAAAAAGTACCTAGATGCATCATTCATTTAAAGTGAGACCATTCAAGGATGTCTGATGATTAAGACTGTGTTTTTATTGAGAAAAAATAGCACCTATTATTACTGTACGTTACACCAATATCTGCCTGATTTATGCATTCTGTTTCAGCATTACTAGAGCCAAGTTAATTTATTCTTGCCAAAAGTGTACCATGCTGGTAACAATCGTATTATATTTGTTAATGCTATAAAAATCCCAAATACTAAAAAAAATGGTTTAGAGGAACCGGTCAGTGAATTCGTATTAATACCTAAACCCTATATATATATATATATATATATATATATATATATATATATGACGTGTAAACCTAAATTAACGGTAATGTTTCTACTTAGATACGCTGAATCTATTCACACCAACATGATCTCGCGCTGTATGAAAACGGGCGAACCTGCTGTCATAGTTATGGCATTAGACTGGGTATATTCCTCCACCTCGTTCAATCGACGCGTCGCTGAGTGGCCCTGGTCGTGTGAACTAAAAATGGCCCTAAACAATATTAAGTGTCTGACAATGTCATGTCATGTCAATGTTAATGTAAAGCCAAATTAGAACACTGTGAGGATTTGCGTGTAATTCTAGCTCTTCAAGAAATGCTTCCACTTTGTCGTTTGTGAGGTCGTCATATATAAGTTTTTGTATTTTGATGGTTGGGAAATTTTCCAGATGACGAGAAAGATGAAACACAATGATTTTCATCCTGAATCACTACGTTCTATCAGAAGTTGATACTTGACATATCTTTATCCGTTAAAAATAAAAATAAAACATGTCAATGAAAACGATCAATGTGAACACAATGCATACATTAAAAAATATATTGTTTCATTAAAGAATGTTTCATTGTTAGTCTCATACTGAGATTATATTTTGGTTTTAGCTACTTTCTGTAGTTATCCGCAACTTAAATTATAGCAATTATTTCTGGTGTCAGAACTCTAGGCCAATAGTTTACATATTATTTCGAATTATTTTCTCAATTCAGGCATTTATTTAAACGAAAAATAAAAATACTTTCAGGTTGTTATCATAACATAACAAACAAAAATAATTCTAGATACCAAACAACATATGACAGGAAGGAATCGAATACGTTCCTGCTCGTTACAATAGTGACCACTCTTGAAGGCACCAGATAATAAACAAAGTATTTAGGGTTCTAATTTAACATGAGCTGTTGTGTTTATTCGTTTGACATTCAGAATCTAAAGAATATTCCAGGCTATGAATGCCTTAACACTCCGCCGCTCCGTATGATCTAGGCTGCCGTAGTGAGTTGTGGGTCACTATACTTCTAAAATTACGTTAAAACACATTGTACACTACATTCCTTATTCGTACATATGAAACTTATTCCAAAGTCGTTACTGTTGATCACCTTGATGAGTTCCAACTCGGTGGCGACATCTGCTCTGGTTGTGTTCCTCAGCCATTGTAGTGCAGTCTGAGCATCTTCTAGCTTGCCCCTGGCCACCAGCTGGTATGGAGAGTCAGGCATGAAGAACATGCACACCAGGACTAACAGTGGTATGGAACCAGAGAACACCGCTAGAGTCAGGTAAGAGACGAATGGTCCCACACTGTATTCCACCATAAAGCCGCACGTGAAGAACAGAATAAAGAACGAGCTCAAGATGCCTCGGACCTCCACCTGGCAACAGGCAGTTTGTCACGGTTATAATTTCCTGGAATATTTACTGAAAAACTACCAAAATACAAATATTCCTAACTGACACTATGATAACAATAGTGAGTCAATTAATTTGTTTAGTTAAATTATATTTAAATTATAACCGTGTCAGTATTACTCTTCATGATGTGAAAATATTTCACAGGGATTTGATACATATTTCGCAAATGTAAGTTCAAGTTTCATAGTCCAAATTGTATTCCATGAGATCTGATAAGTGGTGTTCGAATCCACCTATTATCTGGTAATTGTTACCTCCACTGCCATTGAAAATCATGAGTGTGTTACGATTGTCTTCGAAACTAAACAAGCGTATTATCAAGTTGCAGGAATTAATTATCATTCATAGAGTTCCTTAAGTGACGTTGTTTCTTGTTTCTTTGGCAAGAAAGGGTTGCCAAACCTAACATCGGTATGATGCTCGAAGATTGTGCCTCACCTGGGCAATCTCGCCAGTGTAGACGGGCAGTACAGCGAAGCTGGCACCCAAGGCTAGTCCCAGCACGAACCTTCCTACCAGTAGCACTCCCACAGACTGCATGGCGGCCACGATAGTCCAGCCACACACATATACAGCGGCAATGGCCATGAGTGTCACGCGACAACCATACATGCGGACCATCATCATGGCAGGAGCAGGTCCCACAGCACTGGCTAGAGTCTGCATCGAGCCAACCCAAGACTTCTCTGACGTCGTCAACACCAGCGACGTCTCCTCCGTCAGTCGTGACAACATGGGCGAGATCCACGTGACAATGCAGCCACCGCAGAGTATCGCCAGGTTCGCTGCAATCATAGACACGACCATAGTCCTAG
>PNEQ01135412.1:0-11762 GCA_003012365.1 Medauroidea extradentata
TTGATGAGATTTTAGGCCTCCATTCTCTGCCATCGCTCAGTCATAGAAGTTGGTACGGCAGCCAGCCATTCAAACGTGTAGGCCGTATTGCCTACGTAGTAAGAACTGTCTTACTACAATCCACTCTTTTTACGAATTTTACACGAAAACGGTTGGTCCTAAGCATTTACAACAAAGCGACCTTTTTTACTTCTGACGTACTTCTCTAGTAGAAAACCTATTAAAAGTTTCTAATTCCTGATGGTAGAAAAGTGGCTTGTAATAACAGGGGTAGCCACCCTAGTATTTTGTATTAGGGTGCAAGGTATTGATGTGATTCTAATGTGTATTTCAATGTCCCGGTGGTATAAAACAATGTTCATATTGTCATTATTAAATGCCTCTTCATTTCCATTATTTTACAAAAATACACTTTAAATTTTCAATGACTAAGTGCTTATACCGCCATTAATATTAGTTTTAGATACAAAGTGTCCCGTATATTTTCTACTTGATTTTTCATAAGGAATCACTTCCCGAAGTTTGTCGGTCGAATTCAGCCGCATCCTGTATATGTTCCACATATTTCGTCGTCAGGAATCACCTTCAGAAAAGTGTCGGGTTATTTAAGAATCACCCTACATGTGCGTGTGTGTGAGTATGAGAGAGAGGAGAGAGAGGAGAGAGAGGAGAGAGAGGAGAGAGAGGAGAGATAGATAGATAGAGTTATCGCAACTTCATCTGCAGTGTTTTCAATTTAATGCGATAATATTTCTGAAACAAAAAATGTTTTGAAAAGTGCTAAATGGGGCCAAATGATGTTAAGGGTCATTAGTATCCGTTTTAAAATCATTTTGAAAAGAAAAATTGTTCAAAAATTTTTTTTTGGATTTCCTGTTCTGCTGCTGTACCTCGTTTTGCCCCCCACCTACACCTTCCCCGAACTATAATAAATTTTGGTAGAAACCAACATTTTGTTTCATTAAATTAAAATCTTTTTGGGCACTCCGTTCTGCTACTATACCTTATTTTGACCCACCTCCCTCCAAAAGTTTTTTTTTTAATTTCAGCAAAATACTTCGCGGGCGCACGCAAGAGAAATCACCAAAGTTTTCCAATTTTTTCACTAAGATTTTCGGGTGAATGATTCTGCCTCTCTACTCAGTTTTACCACCTGCTTAAAAAATAATCAAACAACTCACAGAAGTTTATTTGTTCACTATTTTTTTTGGGTATTCTGTTCTGCCCCTTTACCACGTTTTGCCTTTTCCCGCCCAATTATTTTGCAGAAACTTCATCGCATTTGGGTGATTGGTATAGAACCGCATATAAGACGATCAATCATTTTTATGACATAAGCTAGCAGCACAGGCAGGAATTGCCCGCGTGTATTACTCGTAACAGCGAGTATTTGCTTGAATTGTAGGGCATCTTTGTACGCCATATTAGTAGCTCGGTCATATAGTGTTACGATAACCAAGCTGCAGGTTGAGCTCACTCTGCAACTGGCTACGTAGCTATATCTCCATGTGAATAATTGTTCTTAGTCATTACTTGCCAATCTTAACAACTGTCCCGGGCCTCATTTATAGTCATAGCAAAAACAGACATTACATATGAGAGGAAGTGGCGTAGCCATTATTTGTGTAGAAGGTTGTATAAACTGAGAAGAATATAATGAACGCCGACAACCCCGGGAAAATTTAGGTTTCAAGGTGAATAATAGTGCTATTTTGCCAGTTTTTCGTAACGTAATATTGCATATTATACTGGTCAGAATATTAAAAACCTTTTAATGAATTTTTTTAAATTTTTGTGTCTCATTGGGGGGGGGGGAGGTAGATAGAACCCCATAAACTCCCCCCTCCTGGCTAAACCATTGTTATGATGGTATAAGTAGTATGCATGGTAAGATGACCCGTTTACATATAGCGCGATTATTGATGTACGATGACACAACACTTGCACAATATGGCAACATAATACTGTACTTAGTCCCCTCAGGCGCTCCACAGATACTGTACTAACCTGTATCATGTGCGTTCAGGTTAAAATCCCGCGTGGTTAGCTTATTTTGCGGTTATTTATGGACATCCGGTAAACATATTTTGTATTTTATTTCGGTAACAAAATCCGGAAAACCATCAAATTCACTGAAACGTAATACAATCCGATGACTCTGCCGCTGAACTAAACAGCAGAGCTACAGAAGCGAACACTCGGTAAGCGACGACAGACCGGCCGAACAATAACCAGACTAAACGGATAATGTACTATACACTCTGCGCATGCGCCCTCTCGATTGCAAACCACGGAGAGCAGTAATATATAAAGGTTTGGTTGTACTAGCAACATTTAGTTCGTATATTTCATAGTCGTATTTTTCCCAAACTAATGATTACACATGTGTCAACCAAATATGTAATTGTTACGAAGAAGTACTCCGCGAACTGAACTACGTTCTTGATCACATTTACCTGCTTCCACAAAGTCAGATATATCACGTCTTTTTTTTTTTTTTTTTTAGATGAAAATATATTTCTTTAACTTTCGCGTCTAAGCTCCCTACAATGCTGTTTAGAGATCGCGGTTGGCGCAGTGGCTAGAGAACTCATCTCCTACCAAGGCAATCCGGGTTCGATTCCCGGCGGGGTTGGTACCCGGACTTTCGCACGTGCCGGACGATGGCGGTGGCCGGCGGGTTTCTCGGGCATTTCCAGTTTCCCCCGCTCTTTCATTCCGGCGCTGCTCCATACTCACACGGAGCCTCTCACCAGCGCTAAAGACCTAGTGGGTAAGTGCTGACCCTAATCTCTTCGCTCACAATGCTATTTACCAGTTGAATGAAGGACAGCTAGCCGCGGCGCAGACGTGAGACAGGGGAACTAGACAAGAACAGACGACAGAAGTGAAGAGATCTAGGTCTTGAGCCCTTGTGAGGGGTAACATGATATGGGTATGGACCAGCGCCAGAATGATAGGGTGGTGGAAGCGGGTATCCCCGAGAAAACCCGCCGGTTGGCGACATCGTCCGACACGATTTCCACATGTGAAAACCTGGGAACCGACCCCGCCAAGAATCGAATCCGGGATGCCTTGGTAGGAGGTGAGTTCTCTAGCCACTGCGCCAATCGTAGCTCCCACAAACACAGAAGACAAAAGACGTCAGCGCCGCGGGAGAAAAGTACTTAATATTTAACATAGGGATGTTTCCTCTAGACTACCCGTAACTTATTCAACTCACCTCATATGAACCCTCGCCAGTACCCAGGATCTCGCTGTTAAGAGTGAGTGATTGTCGCCATCTTGAATTTTCGTAAATTGTGTCATAACTTTTCTTCTGGGTAAATTTTTGGAACTTTTACCAAACTACGGAATAGAATACATATTGACATATGACTTTAATTTGTCATGCAGAATCATTGCAAGGGAATTACAGTTTAACTTTCAAGAATGATTACAAGTCCAATAAGAAATGAACCTATAACACTATTATGATCTCTAAAATTAGTCACAAATATCTTCTATGCCTTAACATTGCTACATTTACCAAAAATATTTTGAAACCGAAGTCATTACAGAAAATCTATAAATAAAATTTAGCATCTAGCTCTCCCCTTACGTCTTTATTAAGCACTCCCTACTCAAACAAATATTTTATAAATATTGTTTCAGCAATCGCCATTTAGAGAACGACAGGTTGAATGAAGGACATTATGTCCCACAGACATGAGACAGGGAAAACCTAGACAAGGACAGAAGGAACATACTGAATATTTAACATAGGTATGTTCCCTCTAGACTACCCTTATTCACTGTCCATCCTCACCTCATATGAACCCTCACCAGTGCGCAGGATCTTGCCGTTAATGGCCGACTATGTCCCAATTTCATTTGAATTTAATACTCGCTCGTAACAACATATTCTTCTAGAAAAAGGAAAAATGCCTGATACTTTATAGGCTACTCGCAGAACTAGGACAATGTCGACCGGGCGAAGACAGGAATGTATATACTGTTACACAACTCCAGTATTCACAGAAGGTAAAAGGTATTCGAAACATTTTTCAACCCCCGACGCAAAATGAGGGGTGTTATAAGTTTGACGAGTCTATCTGTGGCATCGTAGCTCCTAAACGAACGGACCTATTTTGATGCGGTTTTTTTTTTGTTTGAAAGCTGACGTGATCGAAGTGGTTCTTAGCTATGATTCAAGGAAATATGTTCAGTTGTTTAAAGATAATGAGATCTTTTCTAGTTAATTTTTTAGTGAATGTGAGCAATTCTACTGGTCTGATCGATTTCAAATTTAGTATCCCGTGAGTCAGTTTTTTAAAAATATTTTTAGTATTTGTGAATTATCCATATATTTCAGATATTATTATTAAACTGCAACCAGAAATTTGTTATGGAAATTCGTTACATTAATTTCTCCTTACTTTTGGTTGTTTTAACAAATGTGAGTTTTAAATGCCAATTTACAATCGCAAAATTTCTCCCTGAAGATTTGCGACTGCCATAATTTAATTAAATAATTTTACCTAATTATTTACAAAGGAATTATATGAAAAAATTTGCAATATACTTTCGTGAACGTCTGGTGACAAGACGGCCGCGACGCGTCATCCAATGATCATCGCGACTTATGTGTCGTCAACACAACAAAAATATATCTAATTCCGAACAGAAAATGTTTTATTTCTCAAATAATGGGAATGGCGCGTCGCTATAATAAATCCAGTATTTCATCTGTGGAACCGGTAAGAGATATCAGGTACAATAACATACCAGGTAAAAATAAAGTAATAATTCCCAACTTTAACAGCAACCACTGTAACAAGCACCGAGTATAATGACCTTGATGTTTTGAATAACCGTTCCGTACCGAGGCGTTGCTTCATTTCTACAGGCTACTCAGTGGATGCATTTTAATTAGTTTATAACAGTCACATTTATGATCAGCAAATAACTTCGGAGGACCTACTTCTACTTTATTTACAAGTCTAGTCTGTGACAAGCATATTGTTATAACCAATAAATGCATGCGTAAAATTATTTAATAATAATTCTACATGTTGGCAAACCATACCATGGTTTTACTAACATGCAATTAATTTTAATTAATAATTAGAAAAAATAAAATTGAGTATGTAAATATTAGCATAGTTTGGATCTGCGAATGACATCAGAGGTACTTGTCCGATGCAGCAGTCGCGAACGTGAAAGAACAGAGCCTATTTCCACAGACAAGTCTACAAAGGCACGTAGAGTGTCTGGTAATTTGCTTTGCCGAAAACTGTACGGTTCACGAGCTCTACAGAGTTCGCGTGTATAGACAAGTATGACAGAAATGTTTGTCTTTAAGCTTCCTAATTAATTAAATATTGCTAGTGCAATCCAGATTTTTTAAAATATTTAATTATTATATGCTCTACAAGAAACAGTGGTTGAACAAAAATTTCTGGCAGTATAGGTAGGTATACGCGAATTCAGTTTCATCACTATACAATCATTTCTAGAAATTCTCTCATGCAATAAATTTTAAAACGTTTATAAAAAGTAAAAAAGGTCAAATGAGAAGATAAAATTATAATGTGTAAATAAACACTACATAATTTTCAAATTTTAAAGTTATAAATAAACTTTAATTTCCTGAAATAATTATTTTCGCGCTTATAGGACATTAAATAGCTACAAAAACATGGATATACTTGTACATAAGGCTCCCAGAATTCACACGAAGTAAGATATGCTCATATGCACACACAATACACACATATTGTATCTCAACAAAGTATATTGGCAGCTATCACTCACACATTCACACACAAGTCAAGTGTTCTATGGCCTTCACAACCATCAAACATTAACCATGTCGAACCATAACTGTGAGTGAAATATCACACATACGATGGTTAATAAAGATAACGGCTAAAGACTATAAAGATGGGATTTTTAAGAAATTTCTCAAGGCATTTTAAAATTTAATATCTCCTCCGAGAGAAAGTGACGCAACAATTATAACTTTCTTACTTTACTGTAATAGTTCAACTTACACGAATATTAAATCATTTATATTCTCAACTTTTACTACGATTGTAGTACTGTATTGAATATTTGGATAAGTCTTAAATTACTACTTACTAATGTCCTCCATCGCAGTACTTTGACGAAACCTGAAAAAAGAGCACTATATTAGATAACATGAAATGACGCTAATTTTATAATGCAAGTAAGTCTAAAATAGGGAGGCAAATACAACGTGAGTAGTTAATATATGCATGCTGACCCAGCAGGAGTGCAATCCTGAGCACAAATAGTTAGGACCTATTGTGATTCGTAAGGTTGGTAGACCCCTGAAAGGTTGAGACAGAAAAAGTGTAAATGCATCATAAAATGACAAGCTAATGTCATTAAATGAAACTGACACGTCAAGCACGTCAGCGTTTCTGGCTGCCTACCTCCCTGGCATCCACGCATCCACTTCCAACTAAACATTTGATTTCAGTGTAAACGATAGGTAGAGCCCAGTAATTTTCGCGAAAAGAATTTTGCAGCACTTTGTTTCAGTGCCTTACGTGCGCACCTGCATCTCTGCTATGTGGTCAGTGATTGGATGCCGTACCACCCAGCGTGTGGAGGTTAAACCCGCAAATCACAGACGTGTTGTGTCACAGTTATCCGTGTACTGATTGGCACAGTCAAATGAATAACGACTCACCACAAAAACACTCTGTCAATATCCATGAAGTTGAACTGCAGGTGTGGACGTAAGACACTGAAACAAAGTGGGGCAAAAATCTTTTCGCGAAAACTACCGGGCCCTAACGATAGGCTTTAGAACTTACTTCCAAGGTGACTTTATTTAATTCATGTTTGCATACTGACTACATGTCATGTCAAATCGTTAAAGCGGATATTCACAAAGTACTATGCAGTATGGAGTAACCAACATCTAAATGAACGGGTCCACTTTCTATAACATTGGAGCCGCGGTTGGCGGGTTGGCGCAGTGGTTAGAGCTCTCGCCTCCCACCAAGGCGATCCGGGTTCGACTTCCGGCGTGGTCGGTCCCCGGATTTTCGCACGAGGGAATCGAGCCGGACGATGCCCCTGGTTGGCGTGTTTTCTCGGAGATCTCCTGTTTTCCTTCATTCCGGCGGAGCTCCATACTCACATCATGTCACTCCTCACAAGCGCTAAGAACCTAGATGTTAAAGGGGAGTGACTCTTGAAAGGTAGCCTAAAATTCTCTTGCAAAGGTTCTGCATGACAGATTAATAAAAGATTCCATAATTATTTATGCCAAGTACTTTACCAGGCATATAACCTACGCTTTATCGAAGAGAAAATTTTGATAATACAACTTGAATAAATGTTGAGGCTCAAAAACTGAAAATACAATAAAACTCCCCCTAAAGCCCTGGCCAAATTCTCTTCGGTTCACTTCACTTCCGTAATATTATCTTCTGTGGTTGCTTGTCTTCACGTAATTTACATGTACACGAAATTACGTTCTTTTATGACGTTCACTTAAAATTTTATCGTACATTCACACTTTTCAAATCTCCACCTTTGACGCTATCTACCACCTTCATGAATCACATTAGGCTCAATGTTGCCACTCCCAACGGGTTAGCATACATTTAAAAATCGCCCTGTCTGTAGGACATCCTCTGGCGTTGTGTTAGTTCGGAACTAAACTGAGAAGCTCTCATTTATATAAACACATGCTGTTAAGAGGAATGAATCACCTCACTTGGCGCCTAGGATCCCTGCTCCGTTCACGGTGTAATCGCTCCCTCGATTTTTCACATGAGGGAATCGAGCCGGACGATGCCGCTGGTAGGCGGGTTTTCTCGGTGATCTCCCGTTTCTCCGCCCTTCTCTTTAAGACGCTTCTCTATGGTAGTCTTCTATTTCATGTCATCCTTCAGGAAGTGACAAACGCCTAGGGGTTCTCAGTGTGAAGGCCTGCCCTCAGGACCCTCCCCATACAATATTAATATTGCCTCACTTGGCACTCGTATATGAATGTATAGATATACAGGATGTAACAGTACAGCTGTTACAAACTTTCAAGAGAGATATAGTACACCCAGACGATGGGAAATATCACATAGTAATGCATTGTCGGAAACGCTTTCCTGCGACACAAAACACAAGAAAGAAAGAACATGAACAAGAGGAGAAAACATGTTTATTATTCTTAAAACAGCAAAAATATAAGGAAAAAACATTCAGAGACATGGATCGTCATCACCGGCCAAAGACTTCCCAGTATTTTTGCTGTATTAAGAATAATAAACATATTTTCTCCTCTTGTTCGTGTCCTTTTCTTTCTTGTGAATTGTATCGTCACTACGGCGCCAGGAGAGCGTTTCCAACCATACATTGCTGTGTGATTTCCCATCGTCTGAGTGTACTCTATCCCTCCTGAAAGTTTGTAACCGCTGTTCTGATATTTCCTGTATGTCTATATATCCATATACGAGTGTGATTATATATATATATATAATTATATATATATATATCTCACATGAGCAACTCTACTGATTGTTACGTTATAATATCTTCTCATGTAGAAGGGTGACAAAATTTTTGCTACGCCTAAGTTTGTGAACAGGAGATTCGCCTGCAAACAATTGATTGAAAAGTCTTAGTTCAGATCTATAAGGCTTAGCATTCTTCAAAGATCTCGAAAATTTTACGGAAATAAATAAATAAATATTTTCGTCAATTTTCATACATTTGAAGCGTTTCTAGTTGTCTTTATCGCGCATGTTCAAATCAAATGCTGCGGTCTAGTTCTTCAAATTTGGGTACAGCTGATGGGATACTCTTCATTTTTACTCAGGTTATTCGTGGTAAAACCTTTTAAAACATATACTAAAGCAATCACGAGAAGAGAAAAAAAAGTGACATGTTAGCTACTGAAATACAGTAAATTATTTAAAACAAGTAGGACTCATCAGTCATAATAGAGACGTTGACAGCTTCTTTCACTGCTAACAAGCCATTTTACATATTTTCAAATCCAAAAATTTAGTCATCCCCACACTTATCCAGGTTTTCATTACTTTTCTTCCAAAAATTTCCAAGTAAACTCCCACAGCCATAGACAGGGTCGTTTTATGAGAATGTGAGGCCCGGGCAACATAAATCGAAAAACCTCCCCCTCCCGAACCCATTTTTTACTTTTTTAAATGCAGTGATTGATAATGTCTAAGGTATGGCGTATTTATATTCGTATTAGCATGTAGTCACTAATATAAACATTACAATTACAAGTACCAGAGTAAAATGCTTTCCGTTCACAAAGAAATACTACAAATGTATATGCGAGCAAAGCAAAAATGTAAGTTACTAAAATGCAGTTCTTACAAAACTAAATGAATAGTTTGTATTGTTGTGCCACATACAATAAATCGCCAGCTCGTTTCAATTATTAACAATCCCTTTATTACTATTATTATTATTATCATTATTATTATTATTCAAAAGTGGGGCTCCATAGAATGAGGCCAAGGGCAAATGTTCTTCTTATCCCCTCCCCCTATTCCTAGACGCTGCCCTGGCATATATATATATATATATATATATATATATATATATATATATATATATATATATATATATATATATCCCTTTGACCAGTCTGTCCCTCTAAGCGGTTACGAACGTTCACGAGCCGAAGTAGGATTTGTTTTCTTAGTCACGTGACCAGTTTTTGTCGATCACCAGACTCGTGATGTGCGTCATTTAATGCGCTGCTCAGGAATAGAAAAATTCTTCCTATATACATACTAACTATTTTACTGAATTCTACGTCCGCTGCACATTTTATACGTTACTTATTTGTGTTGCACATAATAATTTGTTTCGTTCTTGTTTCTTCGATATTTTTAATAAAATGAATTCATTTTCACTTGGTATGCTAACAACCTGCTCAAGAGCATGGTAACGAGAAGTTGATCGAGAAGCTACTCTCGTGAAGAATTGGACACACGTCAACTTTACTCAGGTTAATTTCTGCACGTCTAAAACACCCTAACCTCCTGATCTTTTATAAACACCTTAAATATGATTTCTCCGTGTTTATCTGTCGCTAAGAAGAATTCACAAACGTGCTGTTTAAAAACATGAGGTTATTTATTCAATTATTTATAACATAATTAATATGTCTTTAAAGTTGCTGTTTTCAGTGAGCATTAAAGCACATGTATGTTCAACATGACCAAATTCAGTCAAAAGGTTTAATAACAGTCACAAATTGAGATTTAGCATGTCTGAATACCTGTTGGTCTTTATGAACAATACTGTACAGTTGTACAGATAGATCTCCGTCCATACATATTCATGTCTTACGTGCGATAATATGTACACGTTATAAAATTACAAGTAAATGCGTAGAAATGCTCTCGTGACGAAATATTTTCTAGCAAAGTTGGCACAAATTCTACAGCTAACTGGACATTCTTGACACACTGAGGACAACTCGGGGCAATTGGTCGGTAATTTTATTGTACGCGTTACAGCCTTGAATATAAAATCAAAAAGTTCATCTAGGTCGTCTCTAGCTAATATATCAAATATACTCAGGGTGGAGTGCATTGAATTATAGTAACTATAGCTATAAACAATATAATAAAATTAGTTGAAAATGGGTTTACAACTCATCCGTAAAGTCAGTTACAGCGGGAGTAATGCTACCATGAAAACCAACTGTAAAATATAAATTCTTAAATTGTCAAATAAAATGCCTCTTGATATTAAACAAACGTAACTCTGAAAGGACAAGTAGCTTATGATTTTATTTATAGAAGTAACATTTTAAAGTTAATGTCCAGGTAAGATTTTACCCACTACAACTCACTTCATGGACAAATTTAAAATAGTCTACTTTTTCGACTTATCTTTTTCTTCATTATCACCACGCGAAATTAACACACACCTTTCTTAATCGCTCTGTATATGTTTTTTTATATAAATGCCAACTAGTGTCTTAATTATACCCAGTTGATGGCACTTATCATTTTTACATACATTCTAGCTGTTGTCCGCGACTTCGTTCGCGTGCGGTTTTCAATTTAATATGATAATTTTATGGGTACTGGGTTCTGCCCTCCGTCTCGTTTTGCCGCCTCCCATTCTCGATAGTTTTTTTTTTTTTTTTTTTTTTTTCAGAAACATTTGAGGACGCACGCATTTAACAAATCATCAAACTTTTATCGCAAACGAGTGAATGGTAGAGCTAGCAACTTTCAAATTAAACTTATGAGAAGATATCCTTGACAATTCCATATAGTTACGGAACTCTACAGCATATACTATATTGTACAACCTACTTGTTAACAACCAAGCTACAACAATGACAGTTAAAGAAACCTAGCTACAACAATGACAGTTGCACCAACCCAGATACAACAATGAAAGTTGCAGCAACCCAGCTACAACAATGACAGTTGCAGCAACCCAGCTACAACAATGACAGTTGCAGCAACCCAGCTACAACAATGACAGGTGTAGAAACCTAGCTACAACAATGACAGTTGCAGCAACCCAGCTACAACAATGAAAGTTGTAGAAACCTAGCTACAACAATGACAGTTGCAGCAACCCAGCTACAACAATGACAGTTGCAGCAACCCAGCTACAACAATGATAGGTGTAGAAACATAGCTACAACAATGACAGTTGCAGCAACCCAGCTACAACAATGAAAGTTGTAGAAACCAAGCTACAACAATGACAGTTGCAGCAACCCAGCTACAACAATGACA
>PNEQ01135413.1:0-11743 GCA_003012365.1 Medauroidea extradentata
CCTGGTACCAGTTTACGCGGCACGACACTCTTTCAGGCATCTTCTAAGAAAAGGAGGGATTTTTTGAAGCGAAGGGGGGCAGCCAATGAGCAAACACTGTACTTCAGAGGAGGTGGGCACAGGGGTTCGTGGAGGGAGTAAGGGGAAGCGTAGGGGAAACGTTCTGTGAAGAGACGAATTCGTAGAAGTGTCCGTCTCCTGTCGAGGTACATCCAGAATTGCTCGTCGCGCGACCATTGCGCCGCGCCGCAAGTTTGACTGCCGGTACCAGGAGAACATCGTGTCGCAGGAGGTTCGCTGCACGTGTTGCCACTATCGCATCTCGCAACGTGCTACGAGCTCTGCCATATGTTTGCTTGGTATCAGGAGAATATCACCGCGCAAGGATGTGGGCCAAACGTTGGCTCGGTTCCATATTTCCACGTTTGACGCGTGGCAACAGCCGAGCCAGCGTGGAAGCATACCGCCTATATTATTAGCGCGTCAAACTTGCGTGCAAAGTTTTCGTTGTATTTTTTTCCTATGTGACTTTTAACGGTGACCCTAAATTTTCTTGGGTAGTATGAAGTAAAGGCCAACGCATGCCCCTCGCTGTGCACTTCGCGAATTCAGATGGTATTTTCGGATTTTTTGCAGTCTTTAAAGGCCGATTTTTTTAGCCATTTTGAGAGGTCCGAAAATCGTTTTTAACAAGCGCACTGAATTTTTGAAAACGTAGAAGCAAATTTTCAACTGTGTGTTCTATTCTTAGATAAACCTAATTTGAATAAGTTAATCGGTTTGGCGTAAAAAATAAGGATATGCACAACATGGTACAACACCGATCATTTGGCAGGTGAAGATTCCTCTCGACGGAGTGAAGAGGGGGTGGGGTCTCTACAAAATTTAAATTGTTTTTATAAATTTTACATTTGTACTAGACATGGCAAGTTTTATAGACATATATTACCAATGTTTTCGGCAGTTTTAAAAATGTTGTAGCCCTCATACAGTTTTGGTTAAATGGCATGCATAGCCAAAATTTAAATAAAATGTTTGAAGCAACCATCTTAACAATAATAGAAGAATAACACTGAAGAACGTTGTCACAGGCTACGTACAGATGTGTACAAAAACTGTATTGCATGGTTTTTGTATATTGAAATAATAGCTGAATTGGAAATAAAAAACAGTTAAATTTTGCAGTTTTTTAAAAATACAAAACATTTCAATGTAGTGTTTTATACGTGTCTTGACGTAGCCCTCTACAGTGATCTTTAGTGTTAATAATTTCTTTAAGGGTTAGTGGACCCGGCGAGTGAACTGTGCTGTAGGGTTGTACAGAGTATTTGTTTATGTGTAATTATTAAAAATTTTACCAATGTGTTTACGAAAAGAAGACACACACAAACGGTGTCCCTGTGGTTTAAAAAAAGCCGTCCGCTGATGATACCATTATTACCAATCTGCTCAAAGTGCTCAAACTGACCTTTTCACGTTGTTGTGGCTAAAAAAATATCAATTGTTAATGTAAAACGAAATCATAGGATCTTGTATTGGATTTTAGTTATACTTACACACATGAAATTAATCGGTTATTACTTGAAGGCCTACTGTAAAACACTTTCTACGAAAACTCTGCACGCTAGTCTATTCCTTTGCACCTAGATGCGATGAGGTGTTTGACGGGGGTGCTATATTCGACTTATCGCCTTCCCCGTTTCCGTACCTCAAATGTAAAAAAAAAGTTAAAGCCCACTAACTCCTAAGTCATTTGGTTTTGGTTTCTCATATAAAACCGTCTTATATTAATTTGGGATGTACTATTTATACACAAACTATGAAAGCTAGATAATGTCATTACTGTGAAACTGGCATAATGTATGTCTACAAATGTTGTAAAAAAATCCGAATTATTAAAACAATTAAATTTTGTATGAACTCCCCCTTCAAATATTTTGTGTAGCATCCTAATACGAGCAGAACTAACACTTCTTGGACATAAAGACTGGTAGTTACACGTCGATAAATATGGCATTTTGAAATTAAGTGAACCATAAACTAGACGATTCTTACTCATTTCTGTAAAAATAATACCCTGAATAAGTGGTTAAAACCTATTGCTGATTTTCTCAATTCACTACCAACTTAAACGTGAGAAATTTTGCTGGGGTTATCACAATATTCAGCCTACTTATGTAGTTATGCCCAGCGTCTCTCACGGTTTATTTAATTATTCTTAACTTACAAACCTTTAAAATAAAAATTATTTGGAATTTACACAGCTGTAGCCAATTTAGAATTTAAAAAAAATCGAGCTCTGAAAAAAACAAAATTACGGTTTAAAACCGCAATGTATGGGGAATGTACGCTGTATGCAGTAAATAAGCAAAGTAAATGCCTATACTTCTTATGGTCTTGGCCTGTGGTGTAGAATAATTTGTAAATTCTTTAATATTTATACGTACATAAAAATATTGTACGTTAAGTATGAATTGTCGGTAATTATACGTATTCACATGTACATGTAAACAAATTAAGGGCGTTCACGTGGCAAATATTGATACTTTTATTTTCACGCCATAGTGATCGCTTTACAGACGTTACTTGTGACTACATTTGCCACTTGTTTGCGAAGTACTGAAGACTAAATAGGTGGGAGAAGTAGTAACATGTGAGGAACAATGTATGTTAGTTGTACATGTTCATTTCAATCTCCAGTTACAATCAAAATATGAATTGCTTCTCACACATCGCAGTAAAGGTGGGCGTACGTAATTAAGTTACACACACCTACATTTATGGTGCATTGGTATTTTTCTGGCACACACGCACGCATACATACATACATACATTCACACAATTGCATGTAAAGGTGTATGTGTATACACACATATACATGTATAATAAAACCTTCTGTCTCTTCTTAGTCGAGGCAATATTATGCCTGAAAAACCCAATACGTACTGTTTTTTAACTGATACTGTGGAGTTGTTTGGCTGAACATAATGAAATATTTTCAAAAGTTTTACCAGCAGAAGCAAAACATTTTATGATTTAAGAGAGCGCATGTTACCCTTGTCTCATGTCACCTGAGCTATTATTGCCCTTATATATATATATATATATATATATATATATATATATATATATATATACTCTTTTAGCGAAGTGACTTTGAACACGTGGGGTGACTTTCTCACCTTACAACAAATTATTTTTCACATATATGTCACTGAATAAAGAAATTTACTTTCTATAAATTCCTAATAATAAATATTTCATGACATTTAATTAATATTTACTCACAATTGTCAATTATGGACAATGACAGATAGTATAGCAGTGTCCAATGTCACTCCTTCTTATGGTTTAGAGGAGAGATATTATATATATATATATATATATATATATATATATGAAATTTTTGGCAAAATAGGCTAGAAGACGGAAATGATTATTAAAAAGCTGGTTCCTTCTGAACCAAGTTCTTCAGATACTGCTGTACTTCCCCACAAGAATCCTAAAAAATCCTGAATGGGAAACACCCTTAAACATTGGGAAAAATAAAACTGCCTCTGAATCCGGAAGATTCTCATTGAAGCAGAAGACTCCCGCACATTCGCTGCACATAGTGGTACACGTCAGTTCACTTCGCTTTCACTGACATTTTTGGGAGCAGTTTTCCTCTGCATCCACAATGTATGAGACGCACCATGTTGTCTGATGCGGGTGGTAAAGTGGTTGTTACAGGTTTGTAGTGTCATTATTTGATCGTCCAGCACCAATTTCTTTCTGAAAATATATTGCCCTTTCATACCTGGACTTGGTGATATACCAACAGACTATGCTGGCGGGCGGAAGCTGAAGTAGGAGGAATGCTCGCAAAAGTCAAGACATATGTTTAGAGGTTTTTTATTTTAACCAATCGTCTGAACACACAACTTGCATCTGGTTTTGTCTAATTCTTCTGAACGTTTATCTCCGTACAAATGTACCGCACGACGGCTCCTGCAGTAGGAACACAATCATGACATGCATTTGGGTCGTTGAATATGTCTAGAACTTTCAGCAACTGACTGTCGTTTTTAGCTTGTTGAAGACTTAAATTGGACCTGCTTTGTTCAAAGCTGTGGTAATGTCGCATCCCATAAAACAATTTAAGATAAATAGGTGTTTTGTTATGTTACAAAGGCTTTCATGTAACTCTTTACTGCAGTAAACTTTTCTAGCTATGGTAGAATTTTCTGGAACTCGAATTGCGTCAAAGCAGCAATGTTTACAAGTAATGAACTATACTACAATGGCATTTCCTCCATAATTTCGGTTGATGGAGGTAATCAACGTAGGCATTACACACTTTACCATATGTTGCTGGATGGGGCCAGTATACTTTGTGTAAAAGATCCTCACCAACGAGAACATATATTGGGTTGTCAGGCAAGTTATTACTAATCTTGCATATCTTGTCGATTACTTGAGTAATAATCTATTTTGTTCCCACGCGAAGACCAACATCGTCGAACGAAGATTGACTGTCAGTATGGTGCATATTCATACTGTAGGCAATTTTTAAGGTCGTCTGCACATCTTACAACGACCCGGTGGGGTGAAACAGTTGATAAGGGTAAATGAGTACAGGATTCTTGTAAATTGTGATAGTCATTCCCATAGTTGCCAGTGTGAACACTTGTGTCTTCTAAGTCATATTCGCAACAGGTATTCCCACGATTTCTTGGACAGCATTTTCGCCTATCTCTTCGTCTGAGTACCCATGCACTCCATCGTCGGCAATGATTCCTGAAGACAGAAAAACCAGCTCTTCGGATTTGTTGAAGAGCGAGTGTTGATTCAACAAAACTATAAATTTCTTAAAAATCACTCGCATCTCTTATCTGCCACGATATTGATAAAGAAATGTGCTAGTCGGAGGATTCACCTGTCACTCCAGCGAAAATTTCCACTGCATCTGTCCCCAGGAGACTTCCGGGCATGGTGCATATACCTGCGCGCTACAATGTTATCAGACATATCGACCTTGAGACGAGACACCGCTTACTTAAGATCTGCTCTGTGGTCATGTCTGTCCAAACGCCACACCAAAATTCATCCGATCGGCGTTCTGTAAAATTACCCTGACTGACGAAATGTTCAAAATCTTGATCCGACAACGTATTCTTCGATTGAGACATATTCAAGAGATAGAGGTGGGTTAATTTGGCATAATGAACATGACCAGCTGTATGGAGGTGAGCTAACATGCATTGGACAGAAAAGAGACAAATGTTCCAGTCACCTGTTCTACCTGCTCTCACTAAGTCATGCATTATGGAAACTAGCTTAAAATACTTAGTTATACTACTTATTTCTTGTAGAGTTTTTATTGCGCTGAATATAATACTCAGTAAATGTTGGAGTTTATCTTAAATAGAGTCTTGACTGGAGTACAAATGTAATACCTCGATGTGAATTCCACTAAAAGTTTGAATCTCAAAACTGAACAAATATCCTTCCTCACAACACACACATGCAAATACCTCATACCAACGCAAGTGTATGTTCATCAGTCTCAACAACTGATTTTATGTTAATCATTATGTGCCTCGTCAGCCAGCTGTATTTCAAGTATAACCAAGGTATGATAAATTTTTCTAAAAATTTACAGTACTTTATCGAATTTACTATTGATTTATCGACAAACTTAACTTCCTTTACAAAATTCACATATCAATCGACTATAATAAATAAACAATGCACTTTAGCGCGGATGATTGTTAATTGCTGAGTTATGCGGAAATATTCAACATGGCGGTCGTATTTTTACAAATTGTACGGGTGTACCCAATGCAGGGTTTAATTTCTTTTTAATTTTTCCTACAGACCTATAGGAGTACCCAAGGAATACATTTGAAAAGGAATTAGCTTCCTAATAATGATTTCCGTTTCTAGTCAAATTTTGGTCTAATTTGCCTATACTATAAAAATAGTGTGAGTGAGCGTGTGTTTGTTCGACTAATAAGGCCAGCTTAAGCTAGGCTTAATTCAAATCTGTTGAAGTAAAAATCGTTATTTATTTGCCCATATTGGCGTTTACATTGCGTAAGATTAAACTTTTGTTTTCCTATGCAGGTACCCGACTTTTTTACGCCGCAGTGTGGAGTGTGAAATTTAATTGAGCGCCGCAAAAAAGTTTCCTACCATAGCTTGCAGATCTCCTTGTACTGCATACTTACCCGGCAAGGGAAGATCGCTGCGCCATTGAGTCTGGCGTCACATTGCCGAGTACAGACGTGAATAATAGGAAACTGACTGTCAACTTCAGGTGTGGTACGTTTTTAAACACAATGCTGTTTGTTAGGTCTTGAATAAATATACATATATGTGTACATGTATATATAAGCCAGTATTAATCTTGTTTAGCATACGCTTTAAGAAATGAGCAGTAAAATGCATTATATTGATACCAAGGTCTTAATGCCATTAGTATTGCCGTAGACGATTGCACATGTAAACATGAACTGATTAGCTAGCAATCGCCTGTGTAACTTACGCTGTCATCATAAACATTTTGCTGTCTCAATGTGAAGTAAGAAGGTGACAACTTAACGACTTGTCAACATCTAAAATAACACGGCTGTAACCAGCGGTTCAGACATACTAAGAAGTGAATAAATTTTAGTCAGCGCTAAACTTCTAGGTCTTTGGTGATGTGCTTATTGAGCATCACCGGAATGAAGCGGTGGGAGAAACGGGAGATCCCTGAGAAAACCTGCAGCGACCAACGGCAACGTCCGGCATGATTCCCTAATGCGAAAATCCGTGGACTGGCCCCGCAGTGGATCCAACACATTTTGCTTTATTGGGCGGCGAGATTTTAATTTTTTTATAGCAACTAGCTCTTACCACTTCACTAACCGCGATCCAAGACTTGCTAAGAAAAGGAAAGTAATTACCAAAGGTCTGCAGTAAAAACCCTGGAAAGTCAGGATTGCCGTACACTACCGAATGCGAGTACAGTGTTTTGAAACACCTCGACTCCTAGCTCGAGTGTTTGAATATGAAGTATGGATTGCGAGAATGGCTTGATGACAGATATAGCTAACTTTTTTAGGAACATTCTTCGATTCAATTTCTTATTCTCAGCTCTCAAGTTGTATAGAACCATGGCATTGATAGCACTCTGGTCCATCATTCCATACCAGATTCTTAGTGGCCAACGACTGCACACTCTGCTTACACTGTAGGAACGACATATCTTCTCAGAAGTGTCAGTTCCACCTTTAGTTAAATTATAGAAGACAATATCATCTGGATTTCCTGATTCTTCATCAACCGAAGCACTATAGCGCATGAAGATAGAACCAGAACATTATTCTTACTAGTTTTGCTCTTTACGGCATCGCAATAGAGACCAACGTATTGTTTTCATCAAACGCAAAAAGTGATGTTTCTGGATTCTTTGCGTGTAGAAATGATGGAGGAATCTCTGGTTTGTTACTTCTGAGAGTACCTACCATTGTGAGATTGTATGCAGTGAACATTTTCTGGAAAAGTGGCACAGAACTGAACCAGTTATCTACTGGGGGAACAATTCCCTAGACCTACATTAAAAGAGGTGCTGCCAAAAGGTAAGGACGAGACATCGCGTCTCCTCTTAGTGCAAGTCACTGGACTGGCGTGCAGTCTTCTCGCCGACAATTCGCCTGTATGAGACATTCAGCAGCGACCCTATATTCTTATGACAACTTATTAAAGACAAATGTTTATTGTACTAACCTATATATTCTAAAATGTTCTGCGACAATATATTCATAAAAAGTACCACGAAAACACCAATTTTTATAATTTTCATCCGCTAGAAAATATGCTTAAATGAGTACTGCGGAACTTGAAATGTGTAAACACGCATGTAACGTTCTTTAAATGCTATTCCTAAGCTGACATCACTTATGTGCTATGAGCAGTTTTCTAATATTGTGTAACGAACGAAACTCGGCACGCCGTTTGGCGACTTGTGTAGACGACCACCGTCGTGGTTATTTTTTAAGCCTAAACAATAGCAGATACCACAACAATGTTTGGCGGTTTGGTTTAATACGTTTTTGCCGTAACAACTATTTCTTTCAAGACATGAAATTATGCAGTTTAGACTAAAAAGTCAAATAACGAAACCATAAATGTTACTGTCTTGAAAAAAGTTAGCCAACATGGGGAAAACAGTTTTTAAGATATAGCCAAACAGATATTGGATAGATATAGGCCTACTCTTCTTTAGGCTTAGTTAAGGTTAATTCTACTACAAGCTGGAAAGAAAATGTGTTTTCCTATGGGAGAGTTTTTGCACAGGGAAATTTTCAGCTGCTAGTTTCGCTACTATCGCTAAGGAACCAGATAAATACGAAACCGTAGGAAAATTAAATTTAAACAGGCTTGTAAATGATAGAAGTATATTTATTTTAATTAAGTCAAAAGAAACCAATTTCGCGTTTAAAATTATCTACTTAACGTAACTTATATTTAAGGAAAGCTCTGTGATTGGTCAGGTTGCACACCTTACCGATACCAGCGCTCATGCGGCAGAAATGTTCCCTCTGCCAAAATTTTAATATGGATCTGTCTAACCTGCAATATGTAGTATGTATGTATGTATATACATATAGTTTGAGATGATTCTGAGCCAACAAGATTTTTGGACCTAACAAGAAAAAAACAATCAATTTTCGGAAAAGAAAAAACTAATTTTAGAGATATACGGAATACCTGAGATGGGTATACACGCGTGTAACAATCTATGACTTCTATTACTAAGCAGACATAACTTACTCATGCTGGGCAGTTTTAGAGTAACGTGTAACAGCCGAAGCTCTGCACACGACACGGCGGCCTGGGTGGATAGCCACCGTTTTATCTAGGCGTTTAGCACTAGTAAAGAGTGTTATTAGTAGAGTCCCGGAAATATCGTGGGTTCAACGACCTCCTGGCTGAACTCCACAGTCCTGTATACACTATGTCTTCAGCTACTTGTACATTGGCTGCTGTTCCAGTGAGTGACTAGTTGTACTTGTGTCAAGGTAGAGCGACAGTCAGTGAATATGTTCATGCATGTCTGCTATTGGTTCACAATCCTCAAGGAAGAGTTTCAGAAAGAGTGACTCAGTCGCGAAAGTAATTAACGTGTACAGGAGTTTGAAATCTAACGTCTTTCCCAATATATTCGCGAAATTCACGGGTCTATAGTCATAAGGTTAGTATGAGCAGACCCAGAATGAAGGGGTGGGGGAAACTGGAGATCTTCCACAAAAACCTGCTGACCAACGGCATCGTCCGACCATCATTCCCACATGCGAAAATCCGGGGACTGACCACGCCTGGAAATTGAACTGGATCTTCTTGGTGGAAGGCGAGTACTCTAGCCACTAAGTACGTCAACCGTGGCCTCTTTGGGGTAACTATAACACGCCGGACTCGCATTCTGGAAGACCCGGGTTGGATTCCTGGTTCCGGATATATTGATTTCGATTTTTTCATTGTTTTTCTGAGATCGCTCCAGGAAAATGCAGGAATCGTCCATCTCAAAAAGTTCGTAACCGATTCATCTCCCAGTTCCTATCATAGTATCAAATTGTGTGTCATCGTCTCTGTTGATTTCGTTGTCGACCAGACGCTTACACACAGTGGAAAGATATGAACTGGCGGAAAATATAAATTAATCTGGGTTATTTGTTGGGTGCTCTCTTTATTCTGGACGATCTATAGAATGGTTGTGTATTAGCTGATACTACAGTCACTGACACGCAGGTTTGCAGTCGTCTCTTATTATTGAGAAGTGGTTACTAATGGTTCAGTAGCGTAGATTTCTATAAGGTGATTTGTATGTGCTGCGCTCATAAAGAGTTTACAGTTAAGACAATCTGCAGCCTTGCCTGGCAGCAACACGAGAGCCGCCATTGAAATACCGCTGCTGACAGAAACGTGGGCCGTGTGAAATTATGAGATAATAAACTACGAAAAACTCAGCTCGCGTTTTCTTTCGCATATGATAATCCAGCCTAATAGTCGACATGAAAGTTAGTCTCGTGGATCTTAGGTTTGTCGCGGGCAGCGAGGATGTACTGTACGCCGAACTCTGGGTTAGAACGTTTGCGAATGTCCATGTCACGTCGCTGTAGAATTTGTCCTGATCAGGACAACTATCCAAAAGATCCTTTATAAATGCCATCGACGCGTATGATAGCGAGTCACTTGGCCCCATAAGTTCCTCGTATCTAAGCATTCAAGCAAACGTCCTAGAACAATCTCTGGTTGGCAGATCTCATATCCATTCTGTATATTTCCAGGCTCGCACAAATTATGCAAGTTTTTTCAAAATGTAGCAGCATCTTCCCATGAAATGTACTGCATTTAAAAATTAGACTTTATTAAGCCATATGTGTACATTTGTTTAATACATTTTTTAATGAGTCTGTATTGGATTTTTTTCGTACAATTTAGGCTCGTCACGTATGGTTAAGTTAAATAAACTAGATGTACGGACATTATTTTTGTAGGATCTGTAAATAAAAGTAGTAGTTATTGTAACGGAAATACAAAACTGTGTTTATAACATATGCGTTTCATTAGCTATACTGCCTTCTATGCAAATTATGTTTGTGCCTTAGTCATGCATGTTATGAATTCTTATTATGACATTATTTTTGGAAACTGTAAACTGTATGATTAATATTATCTGATCAAAAATCACAAATTATAAAATATGTATATTCTGTGATGTTTCAGCCAGTTGACAATGTCAGCTGGTTCAAATGCCTTGGCCAAGCAAGACTTGGAAGAACTGTTGCAGCCAGAACTCAAAGCAGAAAATGCAAAAATAGAAGACATTTCAGTGCGATATTTAACCAAACCAGGTGACAATTATGGCAGTACAATGCTTGCTGTAGACGTTTACCTCACACCAGGCCCAAAGACACTTCCTCTAGTGGCGAAGATGCTTCCCAAGTCTACAGACCTGCAGGAATTGTTTCAGGTTGAGAAAACTGTCAGGAAAGAGATTGACCTTTACAAGTTAGTTCGACCTGCATTCGAGTGTCTACAGAAAGAAAACAATGTACCAGAAGACAAGTACCTCGATGTCATCCCCGTGTGTTATGGAGCCAGGATTTCTTCTAAAGGTGACACAGGACCCGTAGATGATACCTCGATAATTCTACTGGAGAACTTGAAGGTTCAAGGTTTCGATATTGGCGATCGCTTCACTGGCCTTAATCTGGCACACTGCAAGTTAGTCGTCGACAAGTTAGCGCGCTTCCATGCGACAGCAGTGGCTCTAAAAATCAAGAAACCTGAAGATTTCAAGACAACTGTTCTCCGTGCAACAACTCCGCTAGATACGAGAGAAGTGGATATTAACCTTACGAAGTCATTAGAAAACATTCCAGAGTATGATAAACTGAAAGAAAGGATCGACGCTTCTTTACTTAAGGGTTTGCATGTTTATACTTCGGATCCAGTGCCACCAAGAGAGCCTTTTGCTACTATAGCACACGTCGATCTTTGGACAAACAATATTATTGTTACAAGTTTGAGACATAAACTTTATATGTGGGCAATTCCCATGAGTTCTTTGGGATAGAGGTCTAATATTACAAATGAAAGAGTTAAATTAAGTACTGGATTTAATAGCTCACAAAGCTATGAAATACACAAAACAGTAATCAACTAGAACTCTCACAACACAATTAGTTATGCACACAATTACTCCTGTGTC
>PNEQ01135414.1:0-11761 GCA_003012365.1 Medauroidea extradentata
TCTGAGCATTTAATTATTTTAATAAATCATTATTAATTAAATTGTGGATACCAAGTAAAATGATTTTATATAATTGAAACACCAATATTCAAGTTTTCATCAGGTCAAATATGATTATACATTACATTTTCTTTGTCATTGAAATAAATTACATTTTTTACTACCAACACTATTTCGATTACATTATTGTGAGTTTCAGGTGGGGTATTGTGGAAGACTTGGTGCCTACATTCAAATAAAGTAATGATTATGTACAAGAACGCGTATATACATATATATATACATAAATAAGTAAAATAATCAATTACAGCTGTCAGGTTTTCATTAAGTTGTCCTCTGGCGTTGCAAAGTTGAGTTGAGTCAAAAGTTGAGACACTTTGTCATGGTATAGGCCATTCGGGATAAAGTGAGCACTAAAAGTGTAATCTTTGAAAAATATCACTAGCAGTTACTGCATATAATTCAACATTAACTAAGGTTGCCATACTGCTTGTATTGTTGGCAGCGAAATTACGCGATTTAGTTCCATGTATTTTCCATTTAAATTTAACAACACACACAGAAAAAATTTATTTGTGGCAGCTACAAAATATTTTGTGGACATTCGTCCTGCGAAATTTATTTTGTGGTCATCACAAAAATATTTTGTTGTCACGACATACATTTTGTGGCCACCAATAAATTATTTTAGAGTTACTACAAAATAATTTTGTAATGAAGTCTTCCAACGAAATGTTTCATTCAGGGAAATAATACAACAGAAATCTACATAATTTTATTTTATGTAATAATTAAATATTTTTTATTAGCCTGTTTCGATTCATACTGACTGCACAATTGATCTTGCATGTGCAAACATCAAGTGACGTGTCCGGAGAGGTTAGGCACGTGCCGTCGTTAGCTGTTACGCGCGGAAAGATACGAATTCGCTGAGAGTGGAACTTTACCAGGGTTTTGTTGAGTCCTGACTTTATCGCAAATTAACTGCAGTTTCTTCTTCGTAGAAGGGGTGTTTACTTCTTACCGCCGACATACATCACAATGAGTCGACAGTTTGCATAGTTCTAAATTTAGTGTTGTAATCAAGGGGAATGGTTCTATCTGCTAGTAACAAAATGCTTGATCGACACTGAGTGGTTATGGTATTTTCGTTATTGCAAAAATTTCTAAATAAAATCATTTACATTCGGTAATTTATTGTAAACGCAAAAATATGTTGCTTTTGTTTTACGAGTTTTATAACTCAGCCTGTGACATATAATTTGATTGTAAGTTATTTGATTTCAGTGAGGCCTTTGTTTTATGTCGGATGTATTTTCCCGTAACATGCAAATTTTTATTTTTGACAATTCACTATGAGTATAATATGCTTGCTAACAGTTTTCCACAGGAGTAAAGTGTGGCAACTACAATGCCAAACTAATGCTATTTTGTAGAAATGTAACATTTTATCTTTTAGACATAAACACCCATAATTTAATCAGATAATATAAGAGAGAAAATATTTTTTCCAGGCTTAAAATCGAAATTCGAAATTAACGCCATAACACAGATGAAGTGTAAGGTTGAGCGTAGTTGGCTTTTATTATTAGATAAGAAATTTTATGAAAATATGTACCTCAAGTTTTTCTGGCCGTTGCCACTACTATGAAAAAGTAAAAATGTACAGTATAAATGTGCATAATTTAAGACGAGTATTTGAAAGCTAGTTCTATCATACTTTTTTTGAAAACTCTGAAAAATATATCAGGAATCGTATTATTATTATGATTATTATTATTAAAAACGATACATTCTTAAAAACCGTACAGAAGTGTGGGTTTTATTGTTAGTATTGAAACATTTCTGACATTCATTACATTAAGTGTGTGTGTATATATATATATACACGAGAACACTGACTGACTGACTCATGAATCACTGATACATGAGAACACTGACTGATTCATGACTCAACGATATATATATATACACGTTAACACTGACTCACTGACATGTCAAATTGCAGCCAAAACCACTGAACCTAGAATCGTGAAATTTTATGCGTGCTTTCTCTGCAGATTGTAGGCAAGCACTAAGAAGGGATTTTTTTATTTCGAAGTTCGACATCTAAGGGGGTTAAAAGGGGTGAAATGTGTTAACGAAGAAACATTGATGGAGCTCGAACCTTACGGCATATTATCGTGATTTTTACTTTAATAGGACACACATACAAATGCATAGTAGCCAGTTTAAGGATTTTTCGAAATTCAACATTTAAGAGAGTGAAAACACCTTAAATGTGTTTCCGATTAACTAGGGATGTCTGCCGAATCCTTTGGGATAGAGAGTTGGTATTCACTTCAAAATGTAGCTTAAACACCCGAAAAGCTGTTTTAGGATTTTTTTGAAATTCGATCCCGAAGCAGTACAAAGGGGCAAAATGTGATTTTTATGAATCGTCAACATCACGGAAATACGATTGACTATCGTCGTAAATTTTAACTCCAATTGGTTACGTATACAAATGTCAGGACTCCAAATCGTTTCGAAGATCTTTAATTAAGGATGTGAAATTACGTGAAAAGTGTTTTCGTTTATTACTCGATATCTATCGAACCAATCGAGATATCGAATGCTGTTTGTTCTAGATTGATGCTTTTGTAAATATCCCAAATACAATTTAAATATATTTTTCGCATTCGGCCCCAAAGAAGTTAAAAAAGTATATGGTAAAATGTGTTTTCGATTTACAATATATATATATATATATATATATATATATATATATATATATATATATATATCGATCCCATTGATTTTATATAGTGACGTGATTTTTGTTTAAGATCGAAGCTTTTTAAAATACCTTAAAAGTGATTTCACGAATTTTCGGAATTCCATACTTAAGGAAGTAAAAGGGGTGAAAAGTGATGAAATGTGTTTTCCTTATCTGAAACCCAACGGCTATTGCCGTTGTTTTTTACGTCCAAGGGACACCAATTAAGTAGTCTAAAATGTGATACAGGGGTATGTCGAAATTCAGTTTCTCAGGAGGTGAAAAGACCTGAAATGTGTTTTAAATAAATCTTCTATATTTAGCGAACCCATCGAGATATTCAGTTAATTGACCGCTAAAACGTTCTTAATTTTTTCAAAATTCAAATTCTTAGTACTGTAAAGAGGTGATATGTTTTTTTTTAATGAATGATTGATTTTGCATCAACTGAAAGGGCTATCATCGTGATTTTCACTTTACTTGCATACTTGTACAAATATTTCAGATGTGAAATTAATATTTTTTGAAATTCGAAATCTAAAAGGGGGGGGGGGGTGGAATAGGCATAAAATTTGTGGCTAAAAGCCGATGATATCTATCTAACCAGGTGTTGTTAGCGTCAGAATGATGCTTTCGTAAGTACCCAAACGACGTTATGCAAGTTGTTTTTTAAATGTTGTAATATAATATAACGTAATTATTAAGAAGAAAACTTAGTTCGTAAACTTTCGAGGCAAATTACCTTAAAAGTAAGTAAAACCAGCGAGAAATAAATTATACAGGAGTTTCGTTCTAAGGTACCATCGAGACATGTTGTACATCCTCTATAAGCCTAGGCAAATTAATATTTAATTTTTTCAAATTAGTTTTCATTAATAATTTCAACGTTACGTGGCGCAACTGTTTGTACCTCCGGTATATTGTTCCGGAGGTTCTTGTCTCATATACCGTTACATGATGTGAAAATGTGCAATTCTGACTCACATAAACTGCTAGACCAATGGAGTTAGTGCAATTTGTATGACGTCGTTCAGTACTGGTAAAAATGTATTATGCAGTCTGCTACACACTTAAGTTCCTCGTTAGCAACAGCCCACATATACAGTCTTACTAACCTCAACCGGGAGGGAAGGGCACCAAATACGTTTATATTTCTGAGAAACGTTGTCCCGCAAAAACTTCCTAATGGCACTTAACTTAACGTGAAGATTTCGAAAAACAAATATGAAATTGTGGGCACCGTTACCCATGGTTGTACTCGAGGAAAATCAGTCGGAATACCACGTAAACTATGTAAATTATTCGATAACCCTCTTACACTTAAGAATTTGTAATTACCCTTAACGTCAACTTGTACTGTAAATAAGGCCCAGGCGTAGACACGAGGACAGCTATAGCTACGCAGAGTTAGTTCAACTAGCAGCTTGGAGCTTGGTCCTATCACTTAATGACTGAATACCTATCTGGTGTACAAAGAGTTTTTCCAACTAGAGCAAAAGTTAACTGTTATGATTAACACATGCGAGCAAAGCCGCGGGCGCACTGCTAATATAATAATATGTTATATATATATATATATATATATATATATATATATATATATATATATATATATATATATATATATATATATATATAAATGTAGTAGAAAACAATAATACTTAATTTTCTCGAAGTAAAATTTTCGGGGATATAACAGACCTGGTAAAAAATAGCGAAGAGCGGAATTGTATAAAACATTAAATATTTTTTGCAATATAAATTTTGTTAAGTCGAACACTTCTATTTTCTATTTCGTCCAAACTAATTAAACCCAATATATTAATGAATTTTAGTACTTGTAACTTTCTAGGGAACGTTTCTAATTGTTTTAATCAAAACGTTCAGGCCCTGTTAATTCCAACTATACTTCGTACTAACTTTGATATCACTGATTCCGTCGGTGTGCAATTAATACAATCAACAGGAAGAACTTCCTCTGAGTTACTGATAGCTCCGCAGTGGGCGCAATACGAAGCCCAATCAAACGGTATGTGTTGCCACAGACTATAAGTGCGGGTTGACCTTTCTTTAAATAAACTGCATTACGAAAAGACGCAGTTTTTACTCTTATATAAGAAGACGCGGAAATATATCGTATATACATCACTGCTTAGAAGCTTAAGTAAGGTATGTTTAAATAACACTTACTTAACATTTTAGCATTATTTTCGATTGAAGTTTTAGCGTAATTATAATTCTTTAGTTTGTCTGAGTAAATTATTCATTTACACCTATGAAATATGTTCAATTAAAACAATATTGTGTATTTATACCACACTTGTTGATATGACCTCCACTTCACGTGACTCGTTTTTGCATATAACACAGAATATAAATAAAATATTATGTTATACTATGTGTGAATTTATATATAGCCTGCACTATTTTAGGTCTTTACTTATCGTGTAAACATTGTTTCAGCCAGTCTAGATGATATTATTACTTTCTGAAATAGTATTTTGCCCGCGTTAATTTATTACAGATATTGGGTTTTGTCAAAATATGACCATAGTTAGTTGAAATACGCAAATATTTCAATAACAATTTTATATTTTTGTAAGTAACACGTTAAACTTAAATTCAACGTCTTTCAGTCATAGTAATCATTTGACAAGATGGTTTTGCATAAGTGTAATTCTTAAGTTAAACGTTGGCAGCAATGTCACTTGACAACGGACGTTAATACAGTATAAATTAGGTTGCACAGAAGTGAATTTATAGGCACACAACGCGATGGAAGTTAACTTCAGTTCCGGCTGTGTAATTTGTTTTGCCAGTTGCTGAGTATCAAAGTTAAACGACATCTCTGAATTACAAGTGGCATCTCTTGGCAGGGTCAATATTAACAAAGCTATGTAGCTGCTACAAACATATTTTTCCGTGTGATGTGTTACATCTACCGTAAGGAAAACAGCCTTAGGCAGTAAGTGTTACTTCCAATTTGTTCGATAGTTCAGTTACTAGAGTGAAAAAAAAACTTTATCAAATACTAGCTATACCTGGCATGCTCTGCAAAGCATACCTCTTTTCTTAATTTATTTGGATACTCTGTTATCTTCCCCCAGCCTGCCCCCTCTCCCATGTACGTTTTATTTTGCAGAAATCTTCGCGAGCCCACACGCACAAACAACAAACCAAAGTCGTTGTTCCTTAGCCCCTGTGCCAAGTTTTGCCCCGCCCCCTTACCCTTTTACCCTAACAAATAGTCCCCGGCAAAGTCTAAAAATTTTGACATACACATCAACTACTAAAGTATCATCGCAGTTGAATGTATAGTGTAGGGACACAAACGTTACGGATGGCGATAAGTGGAACGATATAGAAGTTGATGCGGTGCAGCTTCATATAGTGGTGAATTATAGCAAAATGCATGTTTTTTTAAATATTCTACGAGTTAAAATTACTGTGTATACCAATTTTCATGGCGATCAGTTGGACGACATAGAAGTTGATGTGCCGCAGCTTCATTTAGTGCCAAGTTCGACAGTTAGAGTAAAATTGATAACATAAAAACCTCCATGAAAAAACGCATATATGTGCCAAGAGTCACGGGTATCGGTCCAACGGTGTCAGATTTGATCGATCTCATACATGTATTCATACATAGATACCTACATAATACATACACACATACATACATACTTACGTACATACATATATACATATACGTATGAAAGTCCATCTTCATATACAGATTGCCCCATTAGTGTTGTACATATTTGAAGAACAGATAAGATAAAAACGTTTTGACAGTGACGAATCCGTAGCTCATGTCGCATGACCTACAACGTTTCTTGTGAAGTTTTGCGGATTGGCATGCTTATATTGTCTTTGAGGGCAGCAAGTGACAGTGGTTTGTTCCTGTTGACACTTCCTTTGATACATCTCCAAAGAAAACTATCAGGGACGGTTAGATCCAATGATCTCGGTGGCCAGCCAATGTTTCCACTGCAAGACAAGACCTGGAAACATTTTTGAGGAATTGCCAGGATCTGTCGAGTGGAACGACAAGTTACACCATCTAGCTTACACCATATAGCATTGTTTTCTATGGTCAAATGTGGTCTTAAAAGTGTTTTAACGTGTCACGTTAACATTCAACATTTACTGTGACCGCAATTCTTATGCATTTTCAAGCAAGATAGGAACAATCACACAGTGCAATATTAACCCACACTGCAACACGTTGCTAGTGGAGAGACATTTCGTGGATAATTCCTGGCTGTTCTGTGACCCAAATGCGGAGATTCTGTTTGTTGACAAATCCACTGAGGTCTAAATTAACTGCCTCGCTCTACGTAAGTTTTTTTAATGGATTTTGGGTTGTTTTCCCAAAATGAGGAATTCATTTGCAAACTGCAGACTTTTTGAAACGTGAGTAGGCAATATATTTTGGCAATCTGAAATTTATAGGGATACATGTGTGTAACTCAGCTGTTAAACGTCTGTGTAACAAGGATAGGAATGTCTAGTTGCTGAGACCGACGACGAGATGGTATTGTGTACTGTTTGCCCCCGATGCACGGGCGTTGCAACATTCGCTGGGTTCCATGAGGAATATCGACGTCCAGATCTGAGTTTATCGGCAAATTAACCTGTGTCATGGAACTAATTTGTGCATTTTCTTGTGACGTGTTTTGGTGTCGCAGTACGAGTATTAAATTTGCTTTTGTATGCCTGCTGAACACGCACAATATTTTATCCAGGTGTGATGTACCCTACAGTTCAACTATAGCAGCTAATTCTTTATTACTCCGCCATTTCAAGATTAGTCTCCAAGGTTACGGTAACATTTACAACAAACAAAACGGTCATGTATTTTATCTGGTGGATAATGTTTGTAATTAAAACGGGCACACTACTCTTGGGACTACCTATATATAGATTGTTAGTGGAATTTCTCCCATGTGTGTCATTTGAATTGTTTTATTGTACTGTTTGTTCAGACTTCTGAATTACTCCTTATGAAGCTTGCTGCGTTACAAGAACTATTAAGTCTGAGTTATTTGAACTTCAACATAATCAGTTAAAATGCTACCAATTACGAACTAGCTTACAATATTTTAGCACTACAACGGTCTGATTTTTAAAATTTAGTTAAACCTTTTAACATAGACATGCGCATGTTACAAGATTACATATTTCCTCAAGAATAATAATGGAAAGTGTACGGATACGGCTATTTCCTGACGACACAAAGTTTCGATATATTTGTATGTATAACGATAGCACCACACGCAAACGTTACAGTAAAACTGTGTTTACTGCTATATAATCCGGGTTTAGAGCCACATTTCATTATTAGTTTTGATGAGTTGCCATAATTACTCAGCAAATGTGGTCGGAAGGTTATTTTTCAGCTTGCTGTCCTTTCTGTTTTCGTTTAGAACAGCAGAAAAAATCTACTACTGTTACTGCTACCCATTCTGTTCGTCATATTTAACAGAAAAATAAATATGAAATTGAATTTCTGCACTGCAAAAAATGGAAGTAATGAGTTAATTTGTTTCTTAAAACGTGTTTTTAAAAATGCGTTTTAGCCTTCTTTCCTTTAGGAAATATAGGCTTATGATATCGCGCGTCCGTCTGTATGAGCGCGCGCATGCGTGTGTGTGTATATATATAGCCCATATATCTGTGTTGCATGCCTGTATGTCCACCACTAATAACTATTATATATTTATAGAATACTCGTTAATCAACGAAATTACGAAAAAATGTTATGCAGTGACTGGAGAACACAACGCTCTACTTTTGATGGTATAATCGCTATATTAATTTGTATATAATCATGTTAAATCTTGAGTCCACTCGCGTTGAAAGCAAGCAAATTAATCAAATCTATTTGTTTTCTATTGCAGGCACATTTGCAACTGCAAAGAAATTTTTTTACAGAAATAAATAGTTTTGTGCTCGTAGCTTATCGTAATTTAACACTAATATTTCAAGTAACGTTAGTGTTTTTTCTTTTTTTATTCTAATGTCAAATGTACACATTAGCACCACCTCAAGATCCGAAGACGCAAATATATTGATCACAAATGTTAAACAAGTGGCCTAACGGTCAAACTTTAATGTATTTCGTAGGTTCGATTCCTTCATGGATTAATTAATTTTACTGTTCCATTTTTAAATTATAGGTTGTTAACGTTCGTACCAGATTGTAGCACAGAAATTCCTGTTAAGTACGTCATAAAAACTAATAGAGAGAAAAAAAATTTCTATGTAAATGACTGTAAGTGAAACAATTGAATCAAATACAAAGAATATAGGTTTACGGTTAAAAGAAATAAGTTTCAGTGGTAACTGTGGTTTATTCAAAAATAGTTTCGATTTTCGTTGTAAATAACACACGTCATGTTTCTAAACAGGCTCTAACGATTGATGTATGTTTGGCAGATAGGGTAAATGATTGCTTAGCAAATGTATTGAGTCACTTTCTTTGCATTTCGACATAACTAAGTGAACTTCCCATGACAAATTGTGTACAGGTTTTACGAAACGAAGTCCGTAATTAACGAGCAAATTTTTATTTTAAATTTCTATCTGAGTATTGATTTACGTCTGATTTTAAGGTGTTTTAATTACGCGTAACAACATATTGGAAATAATTTTAGATTGCTTTAACTGGCAAATCACACTTTTCAGACATTACGGCTCTTGATTCATTGTAATTTACACGTTAGAAGACTTCACAAAACAAAACAAAGAAAAACGCAGAAATAAAAACAAACAAACCTGGGTGCCATAGAGAGTGACATGTCTTCTACAGCCTCTCCTATCATCATGACATCCTCTACCTTCGCGTGGTTTACCTTGTTTCAAAACACGAGGCTCTGGCTATTCAATTCAAGATGATTCTGAGTAGGGTACAATTCAATAAGAGCAGAATCTGTGTAAACAGCAATGTAAATAATTAAATTCCCAAACAAATAAGATAAATTTTTCGAACCCTTATGAATACCACATTAGTGAGTGTTTTATTGGATCACTCACCTTGCACTTCGACAAGTTGAATTTGGTTTCTAGTAAGATTGGTTGTATTAACACGCGGGTTTTCTGTCGAGATCTGTTTCCCTTACGAATGTTTTCCATCGCTGCTCAGGTTTTCAACAAATTTCAAATGTAATCACCGGAAATTACTAATCATTATCTAAGTGTAGTAAAATGTAAATAATTGTGCATACAATTTCTTTGTTTTCTTGAGTTCGTCAATTTTTAAGATTTTTATTTTACTGCTTTTAGTGGCACTTAGTTTAAATATGTTTTCCCAAAAAATCTACGGCGAGTGAAAAACTTAAATTAAATGGGCAGACAAAGCTCGACTGTTAAAGGAGTCCAAGATGTGAAAAATCGTAATTTTATAATTCTATGAAATTGTCTGAGTTTTGTGAACCTTGCTTGAAAGCACATTTTCCACTTACGTAAAAAAGTATATCTCCGCCAGTTTTACCATAACGGCATTACAAAGTTAAAAATTACAATGTTTTCACTTCACACGCCCCGAAAATCAACCTACATAATGATACCAAGTAAATTTCTGTAAAACTACATGCCATGGGCTAGATATTCAGGTATATAAAACACGATAAAAATATTTTACGTTTAAAAAATAATTTGTGAAATTTGGGTATTTATTGCTAAACTTAACAATTTTTTATTAGATACAAAAATAATTTAATTTGTGATTTATATTCTTCGAGCCTTAGCCCGTGACATGCATTTTCACTATGAATTATTTCGTCTCATTATGTTTATTGTTTTTCTTTTGGGGCTGGGGGTTGTATAAAGTAAAAACATACAAATTTTTATTTTGAAATACCATTATAAAAAAATTGGTCTGAGAATTTTTTTTTAAGAGGAAAATGTACTCCAAGTAAAGTCAACAAAATTGACACTATTGCATACAAATGTAATGTTATGATTTACTCACTCTTGAACGCTACCTCCTCCAATTGCCCATCGGCAAACATTTTTGTATTCAAAAAATAATGCGCAAAGAATTAGGCTGATTAGTTCTAAAAAATATCAATTAGTTTACTTTGTACAACCGTAGAATGTAGTATTCCCCATTGAACGTTTACGTATCCGCGTAGTGTATACAGCACAGTAGCTTTTCACCTTGTCCACTATTGCATCAATGCAGAAAATTGTTTATTTAAGTTATTTATGCTTATATATTGTAATGCAAACTATAAAAAACTTCTAATCTGAAAATATGTATTTTATATATATATATATACATATATATATACATACATACACACACACACACATACTAGCTGACCCGACAGACGTTGTTCTGTCTGAACGATGACTATTGAAATCGAATTGTTATAAATAATATATATAATAAATGTGAAGGTCAGTCACTAAGTGTTTGTTTTCTTTTTTGTTTGTTTTCTTGAAAATCCATGTTTTTCACATGGCCAGTTATATGTCGCCTGTTCCCGTGTCGGAATACCAGCAAAACTATTTATATATGAGTTTCAGCATTTTTTTTAAAATTCAAATAATTTTTATTATTTATTTTTATGAGCGTGTCATTGTAGCCTGCAATGTCTTTATCCACTCTGATTGTTTTGAGTTAGGTATATTAGTTGGTTTTAGTGTGGTCGTTAAAACGGAAACATGCATAATATTACTTTAACAAGCCATTACGCGAAAACTATGAAAGATAAAAAAAATTTCATAAGAGCCAATTTTAGTCACATTTTGTGTCTAAAATAAGAAAAAAAAGTCTAGTGCAAATAAAAAACAAAAGTGGGACAAGGGTACTGGATTAATTATGGTTTTATGGAAACAAGTCATAGATGTAGCAAAATGTGTGAGTAAGTGTGAACATGAGCAAAACATACCTAGAGAGATAAATGTGTTGAGACATACCTTTCACTCTTAGTATTAACATAACTCAATAAAATGCTTAACTGCAATTTTCTATTTAATTGAAACAAAATTAAC
>PNEQ01135417.1:0-18668 GCA_003012365.1 Medauroidea extradentata
TCAATTTCCACACTGCAGCTACAGGTAGCACCTATCTCTGTCCATGTCCTTGGCCCTCAAACCACTCACTTACAAAACATAGTCAAATTACACAATTATGCCTACTATTACACTGTAATATGAAGGAAAGGATAATTACCACTAAAACTTAATGTCCTAAACATAAGGTATGCTGGTGAGTTCCAGTGCCCTTTACACTGTTGATTGGTAGTGATGTGACATTAGGCTCGGAAAGCATATCTGGAGAGCCTAGCACCAGAAAGTGATTAGGTGTTAGTGCTGACAAATTGTTGGGTATCATTGCTCACTGCACAGAGGGGTTGAGAGTTGCCTCCACCTGGGTAAACAGAGCGTATAGTTCCTCGTAGGTTAGTACTTCAGAAACCTTATGTTTTGCAAGAAGCGATTTGACTGCCTTCACACCTGCCTCCCATAATCCCCGAAATGTGGAGTTGCAGGGGGACTGAAGTGCCATGTCTCTTTGTTTTCGCCCAGGGCATTAACAGAACAATCATTAGTGTCTGTAAGAGACAAGAAGGCTTGCAGTTGTGCTAACCGTCTATTGGCATCAGCAAAGTTAGTCCTGCAGTCGCTGAAAATGTCCGAGCAGCGACCGTGGCGATCTAGAAATCAACAGAGAGCAGCCAAAAAAGCTTCCGTCATGAGATCAAAAGCTAGCTTCAAGTGAATCGCTTTGGTGATGAAACACACAGACACACACATATAAGCACTCTGGGTGCGAGCCTTCCTCAGCTTCTCAGCATAATGCTGAATAGGCCTGCGTAGTCCACCCCAGACTTCAGAAACAGTTTAGTTTCCCTGACACAATCTGATGGCACGCCACCCATGTGTGGGGGGCCTAACGCAGTGGGACAAGTACGGAAACATATCGTAACAGCAGTGGAAAGATCGGGAGCGTGTTGAGACTTAAACAACTTTTCTTAGGGATGCTAACCCTTGTTATGTGGGCGTTGGATGATATGGCAAACATGATGCATGTCCAAACATGCCCCCTTCCCTTATCCTATTTGACGCACTGCCGAATACTCCCGTGAAAACCTCCCTTGCCGCCCACAACCGTGAGAAGGGGGTGGGAAGAATGTGTGACAAGGTTTTTTGCGTGTGTTGTGTTTATTTAGTGTAGTTGTAAATTTCAGTGTTTTTGTTTAATGGTTTCAGTGTTTGTTTAGTCTGTATTTTTTTCACACGTCAGTAATTGACACAATTACAGCAGTGCCCTGGAGGCACAGGAAATACATTTACATTAATACGTTATCAAGTGTCTAATAATTGTTCCAATGTTTTTCAAAATGTTATATCAGTATATGTCGTTCATTTTCAATCGCCATTATTCAGTTGCATCAGCTATGCTGTGTGTGTTGTATCCTTCCACTTGAACATGTTATTCGGAATTAGACGCGGCGAGGAGCTAGATGTGTTTTTGTCTACCTGGGTCCTTCGTCAGTTTTTGCACCAGCCATCTTTAGTTTTCAATAGTTAATTTAATTTACCGGAACCGTTTTTGCTGTTTTTGACCCGGGGCTCTTCATCCCCTGCCGGCCGTCACGTCCAGGGGCACAAGCTCGCACAGTAAGTACACCACCAGCCCCGTGCTGTTTTACCGCGTCACCTATTGGAGAGGCTTGTGCTCCAGATCTACTTAACTGACATTGGCCTTCTGTGAGTACCAGTCTT
Organism: Medauroidea extradentata; assembly: GCA_003012365.1. NCBI lineage: Eukaryota > Metazoa > Arthropoda > Insecta > Phasmatodea > Phasmatidae > Medauroidea > Medauroidea extradentata. The sequence continues at coordinate 1,696 of PNEQ01135417.1, forward strand.
TTTGTGCATGGTGAGTAAACTTCAAAAAACTATCTGCATATTTTATTTTCAAGTAGTGTTTTTGGCTCACCCCATCCCTAGTGACTCTTAACGTGAGTGTGTTGTGGCGTGGGGACTGGCCCTAGCAAGTTCCCAAAGATCTGTCGTTTGAGGGTGCAACAATCCAGTGGTACGTAGCCTGCCCTGTGGTCATCGGCCTGCCGACCCAGGGATCATCATCATCAAAGGGGATTTCCTCCGATGCTTCCGCAGTGTGTCCTTTCCCCGCTATCCATGTCATCTCAGCTCTCCCTGCTAGCCGGTCCATTCCTGTAACTGTGTCACCCATATCCCGTCCGACTCACCTACCGAGTCAGTGTTATCTTCATCAACATTTCCCCCCCCCCCCTCTCTGTGCACCCGTGTTAACGTAACTTAATTACACGTGTTTCTCCAAAACAAACCAAACTTAATGTGATTAGGACTCAAAACACAAAATGGGAATAATTCACTCGAAGTGCAGCTGACACATGTACACTCAGAGTAACCTAAAATAGAAAGCTAGACTTAATAACCTATAATTTAGTTACTGTGGCCGTAACTCTGCCATTAAAGATAACTTGTAGGGTGAGTACATATTCACTCGCTTAGCAACTAGGTACCACCAGGATCTAGATAGAAAATCTCTATACTGGACCCGTCACCTCTCGTTACTGAACTAAATAATTACTATTAAATTCAATTAAAGTTAATACTCTCTTTCTTAAGCTGAGAAATAACTGTACTTGGCACAAAATTATAAAATTGTTAAAACAAATGTTTAATCAGTTTGTAAAATGTATACATGAAAGTATCACTGCTAATGAAATGAGAATTCATAAAATTACAATAATGAGTTTACACAATTCATAAAATATGAAGAAATAGTTTCCCAAGAAAAAAATACTTTATTAAAATTATGAGTTTAGGCTTTGACTAACAAAGGTAACAGCTGGAAAGCTACTTCACAATTACGGATAGATTTATGGATTTAATTCACAGTTTCTCTTTAACCACAGAGAACATCGGGTGCCTAGACAGAAGATTAAGCATGATGAAAATAAACTATTGATACAACTTAAAAATTAACTCATACTTTTACTTGAAATTTACCAACAGGCCAACTTATAAATTTAGATTTTAATTAGAATTATAAATCTAGATGTACTTATGAATTTGTCGAGTTAACACCAGCATTGCAAGGACCCTCATCGTCCCGACGTCCCAACGGGCGCACTTTAAGATAGTTTATGGGTGGCTGCTCCTTCTGGATACCATCCCTTCGAGGCCAGCATCCTCTCGACACAGTTTAGCATCTTCTTACACAATTAATGACCAAGGGTGGCCGCGGTCCCCACCCTTCGCAAGACTTAGAACTCTCGGCAGATACGTCTTAAGACCTTGCCTGCCACGTAAGAACTCACCAAAAAAAGGTTCAGCTGCACCTGTCGACATGGACTCTCCTGCCGAGTCAGCAAAGCTCTGGCCAGTAACCCTGGCGCAGCGGACACCCAGGCACCGAGTTTCACAACTAACGTCCCTTGTTGCCAGGTGAAAAACTGTTTCTCTTTAGGAGAAGTGACTGACCCGCTGTAATCAGGACACTTCCTAGAAGTAGTCAGCAAACTCGGAACAAAGGCGAACATCCATTGCAAAATAACCAGACCCTCACCTTCTCACAGTAAAGCCAATAACTTTACAACACTTCAACTGAGATTAAATAAACTAAAAAATTTTCAACTGTTACACTATCAGGGTGTCTACCTGTTTCGGAAGTCACCGAAGTCACCGAAAAGTCATGGAATTTGATGTAGGGTCACGGAAGTCACCGAAAAGTCATGGAATTAGGAATGAGGGCACAGATTTTCTTTGTTGTACTACTTGAAAAATTGATTTCATTTGCAGACTCGGCAAGAGCATGTTTACTTGTACTTCCCTTGGACAGAGATATTGGCTCCATTGTCTTTCCCCCCCCCCACACATTCTACCTTGCTTCACTGACTGGTGTTTTCTTCATCACTATGGGAGGAATGAATATTGACAGCTAGGGGGTAATACGAATACCATACATACAATAATTATTGTTTACGTACGAGTACAGTAGGAACATTGACACAATAATTAACCTTATCAGCCAGAACAACCAGCATTAAATGTACGAGAATAGTTGTGTGTGTACCGTATATTACATACGAGTATTGTAGAACCTCCAAGGCCAGCAACATTCTAAAGCTGTTGCATTGGTTTTTCAGAATTGTTTTGGCATCGAGAGGTGTCATATCCACCCTTCTATTTTTCTTTTAAGTGACAATTTAAGATTTCGTAAATAGAAAGCTGTCTCAAATAATACTGCCATAACTGCAAGACTGACTCTCACTTTTTCGTACGCCTCTATCTATGTTGGCAATAGTGTCACATTGGCTTTGCACACAGGCAAAGGCGAAACAAAAGCTTTTGTTTTGTTTATATGCAGGCTCTGTGAAATGTCACATTATTTCTAATTAGTAATAAACGGCCGGCATAATAATATTTGGAGATTTTTGTACAGTCATTTCTTCTGTAGTAGTGATGTTTCTTTAACGTAGTGGAAATAAGTTGTATGCTGCTGGAGATTTTTTTACAAACATTTCTTCTGTGATGACATTTTAACCTAGCGGAAATAAGCCGTATTCTGTGACAGTTATGCCAGGACAATATCCAGAATGAGTGTTTATATCTGTCCGTTGTTCTGGAGCTTCAAACTATTGATGTTTAGGGATTCATTGTTTAATTGCAGTTACAGTGAATTGTGCATGTGTTTGTGTATATTTTCAAGTAGACCTACGTGTTTTTGCATTCTGTAAGGCTCGGTAGTTGTAGATACTGTTCATTAACTTGATACCTAGTGTTTCTGATAAAAATGAATAAAGTCTTTGTGTAGGCCAAACACTGATTGCATTTTTTACAAGATGCTGGGTAAGTGCAATTTTCAAGAGATGTGGTTGGAAGAGGAGGGATGGAGGACAGGGCAGAGCTTGTAAAGTATGTTTATGCATTTTAGGCTGTAAAGGGTACCAATAATTAATGCTGAGAAGAAGATTATATCCAACCAATTTTAATTGAACATTACTTTTAAATTTTAAAATGTCACCAAATTTAATAGGAAAGGGCCCCAAAAGTCACTAAAGTCACTGATTTTTAGAAAATATGTCCAGTAGACACCCTGAATATGACACATTGTCGCAGTCTTTGCTGAGTGTCGCTCCGAGCACTCAGAATCCAGAACTCTTGTTGGAAGACTGAGCTCAGAGTCGTAGGTCCACAATGCACTAGGTGCAAGTAAAAATGATCAATCAGAAGGTGGGTAAGGCGGAGGTGCTTTGGCAACACGATTGGATGCTTCTGACTGTAAGGCAGGTCTGACAGTGCAGGCTGCCACCTACGTAAAGAATCCCTTCTGGGTCAATAAATGGAGCATCCTTGAGAGGGTACCCCTATAGGACCAGGTTGTCTTCAACAGACCGAGGTCCATAACAAATAGCTCAGCCTGCTCTATCCTGACCCAAGACATCAAGGCTGTGTTTAATTCACTAATTGTTAGCGGCCCAGTGATGCTAGGCTGCTTGCACACTTTGTGTATAAAGAACATGCAGTAGGCAGTGATGCGTTGAATCTTCCCAAGTTAAGAGAACCTGTGTAAAAGTGTGACATCTGCATGTGGAGCAACTGCTACGAGACTGAAGTTATATTGTTCTGCTAAGGCAGCGTCAGTAAGGATTTTACTCGCAGAGGTTGATGGCCAGAGTTCTTGTGCTTCATTCAACCACACCGGACCAGTCCACCAGAGAGGATGTTTAGTGGTTTTAATGAGAAACAAACGATGGGAAGCACAGTCCGCAGGGTTGTCTTTCATTGGCACGTTGTGCCAACATTTCACTGGCACAGTATCCTGAACCTTGCTGAGTCAATTGGCAACTAATGTCTTCCAATTGTGAGGTGATGAGCAGATCCAATGTAGCACTACCATAAAGTCGGTCCAGGCAAAAAACTCAGTGTTATTGAGCTTAGAGCTGTAAATTTTACATGCCCTATGTATATGCGAGCCAGAAACAAGGCCCCGCACAGCTCTAAACGAGGCGAGGACATACCTACTCATCATTGGAGCCACCTTCGATTTAGCCAGGATTGAGTGAATGGTTGGAGACTTTCCAGGTGACGTGATGTGGATGTAGACAGTTTTAGCATAGCCTCGCTCAGAGTTGTTTGAGAATCCATGTAGTTGAATAGTAGCCCTTTTTTGGTGCACTGGTATAAGCTTAGAGATGGCTATATCCGCAAGGCAGTGAAGTTCTTGTTTGGAAATATGCCATGTTTCCAAAATGTCGGCTGGTGGGGAATCATCCCAATTAATGCCCATAACCACAGATGCTGAATTAGGCACTTTGCCAACATTGCAATTGGTGAGAGCCAACCAAACAGATCAAATATTCTTGCCAGATCCGACAAAATTGTTCGCTTGGTTGCTGAACAAGTAGTCTGTTGTACCCTGTTCTCAAACGTGTCTGACTCTGCATACTTTTGTAACCCCCAAGATTTTTACAGTGGGTAGATCACTTGGGCTATCAAGAGACAGAGCACAACTGCCTTGTACAAGCTCAGGTGAAAGCTATGAGAGCACAGGTGGCTCATTGCTCACAAACTTTCTTAAATAAAAAACCACCTAATATTTACTATTCTTGCAATTAGATGGCTGTGTTAACGCTTGAAGATCTTGAAATGACATCATCCACAGAAGTATCTGCTAACAACACTCCTGATGCCTCTAGGTAACGATCCTTTCAGTAAGCAGCGAGCTGATGAAGTATCCTGATGGCAAGATATGGAGCTGATGAAACACAGTATGTCACAGTGTTTAACTGGTTATCGCAAACAGGGTCATGATCTGATGGCATTCACAAAATCCATTGATAATCTCGGTGGCTTTCCTTAACCTCAATCTGCGGTACATCTGTTGTATATCTGCGGGGAATGCCACTACATGACAACGGAATTCAGGAATATGTCTGCAATATCGCTTTGTAGTTTGGGCCAGTGATCAGTCTGTAGTTTAGCGATATTCCATTGCCGCAGCCGTGTGGTTTTTCTTTCCAGCTTTAGCATCCCTTGGTGCGGCAAATAGAATGTAGGCATAATCAACCTTTCAGCTGGCATTTAGAGACGTGGCCTTGCAGCAGGTAATCTTACATGAGTGATGAATACGGTTCCTTTAGTTGAGTTTTTACGCTGTAATTTGTGCTCTAGATTATGAAGCCTAAGATGGGTTTGCACACGAGATTCCCCAAAATGTGACAGTGGCTCTTTCAAGGGTAATGCAACACTGTTCCGGCCTGTGCTATCTCTGGTATAAGTGCTTGCAAATAAGGCCTCACACTGCAAGTTTTCCTGAGTTGTTTTGGTTGTTACTTCAATTTCTTCAATTTCCCAGAATTTTGTAATTGTGTCATTTAGGGTAGGTGCATGTGATAATAAAGAAACACAACTCAACGATGACAGAGTTGAGGGAACCTTTCCCATAAGCACCCAGCAGTGTTTAATATACTTTAATGCACATGCATAGCAAAATGCTATACATAATTAGGAATGCATAGCAAGGGAGAAAAATTGTGTAGCAGTTTTCACGGCAAAAAAAAAAAAATTTATAAAGAATAAGTTAATTTAAAAGTTAATTTTATTAGTATGTAGCATCATTAATCTTTAAGCCATAAAATACCTAATAAATAATAGAAACGGATGTCACATTTCCCGCACTTTCTTCACATTTGAGCCACGTATTTTGTGGATCGAGTTCATGTTTCCATTTCTTAAAAGTACTATACCGCACGTCGGTAGAATTACTTGCCATTTTTAAAACACTCTAAGTACTGCCGACTTTTCTACTTCATCACTGCACTAAGAATAAAGATGGCTTACTGCGTGAAGACTTCTATTCACTTCAATCACTATTTTCCTACAGAAACCGTAGAGACATGCAGCGGTATAAGCAGTTAAGGCAGGATTTTTTTCTTACTGTTCCACACTTTCCAGCTTGCCAGTCGTAACTGATAAGGAGTGCTGATAATGTCACATATTTTTGTCACGAGCGGCGGCAGCCGGCAAAGCAATGTAGCTGCGAGAAAGGTAATTAGTTTGCAACTCGAGAATGACAGCTCAGTTCCTGCGTAGTGAGACGCATTGTGTGAGTCTGCTGTTAACACTTTATTCCCACGCTCTCGCTCTCGTGCGCTATCTCGCTCTAACTGCTCGCTATTTAGCTGTGTTTATTTGACATTGACAAGGGTCAAGGAAGACGGCAACGTGTGTATAATGTTACGTCTCTTCCATATCGGCAGGCGGCGCAACGGCCGTCAAAAGCTACCATAAAATGTGAGAAAGTTACTCCGACCATAGTAGCTACATCGCAATTAGCGATGCAAAATCCAATTTACATCGCAAAACACGATTTCGGCATCGCTAATTGCGATGCGATACTGCTTAAATTTAACACTGGCACCCAGCTAAATAATGTGTTAACGGCATCCGGTGAATTTTGGTCTTTGACTAGTGTTTGACCACAAAGTATGTACGGAAACAAGTCAGGGCCAATCAACATGTCCACCAGTCCTATGGCGAAGAAATGGGGATCAGCCAGTTGCAAATGGGGGGTATGGTTCCATGTATGAATGTCAATAGGAGCAGTTGAAATAGGGTTTGTTATTTTGGGTAAGGCAAAGGCCGTCACAGGTAGACAAGGGTAGTTCTTATCCAGTGGTGTCACACGGCAATCAACAACACCTTTCGCAATGTGGAAAACTGAATGAGACAGTCCATACACAGGCAGTAAGGTGTTATTTATTACGAACCAGGCCCAGTCTCCCTACGCAGTCTTCGGTCATTGAACTAGATTGACTGCTGAATCGGGAAGAGCACAGACAGTGTGACAAATGCCATCTGCACCGGTGACTCCAACCACTGCTATAGACAAAGAAGTATGGTGGATAGAGTGACACTCGAAGGAGATGATATAGAAGAGTGTGTGACCTCTGTGCTTCTTCCAAGGGTGTTGTTCTGGTTGCTATTTCTTTAGTACTTGTCACCAGAGCCTCCTGTGAAAAAGGGAGCAGAGTATGATGATGTGCACCACATTGACGACAGCATGTCTGAGAAGAACGCTGTTAGACTGGTGTGAACTGCATAAACAGTTTAGTCACAACTGCTTTGTTTTTACTGTTTGATAATGCTCATGGGGTGATAAACTTAAGAAAGCAGGGCACCTAAATACATCATGTTCAGCCTTGCACATGACACACAGAGTAGGGCTGTCAGTAACTACGTTGCGAACAAATGATGAAAGGTGAGTTGAGCGAACGAACGGTTTCGACGGCACTGACCTTGTTTTGTCGGTAACCTTAGCTGGTGCAGTGGCAGATATTGAAGTGGTTGACCAATGGTAACCCTCCAAGAAACTCAGATATTGACTGAGGATTGGCATGTCAACTTCTGATTCAGTGACCTTGAGCTCCCAGAGGCTTCGCACTTGGACATCTAGTGTAGCCTCGATAATATGAAGCAGTAAGGGATCCCACTGCTTGACGTTAACATCCAATACATCTAGCACTGCCACATGTTTGGTCAAGATGAGCAGCTGTGTGTCGATCGACGTGGGCAATTCTGGAGACACCATGGAAACCTTAACTATAGGATCTATATGTAAAGAAACTATTAACCTCTTGTTGTATCGCTTGGTTAGCAAATCCCATGCAATGGCATAGTTGTATTCACTAAGAGTTAATGCCTGAATGTTGAACAATGCCTGAGATGACAAAGATGATTTTAAATGTTCTACATTTGTAAGGTTTGAGTTGTCCCCAATCAATGCAGTAAATAAGTTTGAAAATTTAATCCAGTCAATAGGATTGCCATCAAACTGAAGGAGATTGATGGTAGGTAAGTGTGGAGTAGTGGTTGATGAGACTGGGATGTTATCCCGTGAGCCTGAAGCCTTGAGATCTTGCTTCAATGCGTCCTGAGCTGCAGTAACTTCGAAATGTGTGTCGTCAAACTTGTTAAGGCACTTGACATGCTACGTAGTGTCAAAGCTTTGTTGCTTCTTGTAAGCCAGAGCATACTTCAAAATATTAACTTCATAACCTTGGCGCACTTGGATCAAATCACGACACGTGGCTACGAAATCTGATTGTTTCATTGTGTCCATTACAATTAATTTTGCCAGGTCCATGGCTCGTTGCAGACAATTTTCTGCACGCTCGACCCGAGTCCGCCATGCTCCTCTGTGGTATGGTTGTTTCAAAACAAAACCATCGATAGGTGATTTTCCCAACAACCGCATCTAGTCGAATGGATTGATAGTATCGATGATGCAGTCAGTGAACACTGAGCGATTTGAAACTGGTTTTGGCGGTCTACATTGCCAAAATGAGACAAAGCCATACTGTTTCTGCTGTTAATTCGTGAAATACATAATACGCTCGTTATTATAGTCTCATTCAATCCGCATGGCAGTAGCTGGTTTGCAGATTTACACTCCCGAATAATGTTCACTAACCGAAGAAATTACACACTGCGAGCTGTCACACAGGCATGTCAATGCGAAGATATGTGTTGTACAAGAAACGAACGAGATATAGATTACCGGAACAAACACGCAGGAGAAGCATAGAGGCGAAAAAGCTTTTATTTCGTAATGGATCCAGCCCAGAGGATCAAATGTTTCGACGATGAAACTTTGTTGTCGGACTCGTATTAAAAAGAACAGGTAGCTACTGCCATCTTCTTTTACACTAGTCTTTGGTCAACATTTTTCGGTGATGGCTTGGTGCCAAATTGAAAGAAATCGTGTATGAACAAACAACATACCCACAGTTTACACTTTAATATGAAAGTTCGTTACTAATTATTCTATGTACAACCTGAACAGGATTCTTAAGTACTGTTACTATAAATTGAGTTTGAAGGTAGTTTTGAATTGTAAATCTCTGATTAGCAGATGCCTGATTAGAGTATTGTGTACCTCTGTCATTAACATGAGGAAAAGTAGGTTTGGATATTCAATGGGAAAATCATCCTACAGTAAAATAATAGAATATCTTTCTGTATTCAACAGGAGTTAAAGCTGGCGTTGAAACAAAAACAGGAGGAACTAAGTGAAATGACAATACGAAAAGAGCTTGCAGAGAAGAAATTGGGAAGCTTGAACAAGGATAATGAGCTGACAATAGAGAAACTGCAGGTATGTTGTGAATGTTTGTTGAAACTGGGAGAAATTTGTAGGCTTACAGCAGCAATAAAAACAATTAGGTCATATTATGCATAATATTGTGTGAAATGTTATGTGTGTTTTGAAAGTTAATGAACATGAGTTAACATATTTAACCAAGCATTTTTGAACCTATGTTTTAGTTGCTAACTAAACAGCTATTTAACGGCAGATAGATGCTTTAAAAATTGTGTACAGTAAGTGTGTGCTCATGTGTGTTTGTGGATGCGTTCGTGTGTCTATGTAAGCGATTTTGATTGCCAAACATAATTAACATAAAAAGTTGCTTATCATCTGATATACACCTTTTGTGTTTAGAGTAAATTAGTGAAAGGGCCTAATTTGATATGATGTTGCACTAACTATGCATGGACTGTGTATTAGACTGTTTGTCACTTGTTGCTCAGTAGTATGTATTATCTTTGGTGTGTGCAGCGTAAGTTAGATGATGCGGAACAACTTCTGAAGCGCAAGGAGAAGGAGTTTGAAGAAACAATGGACCACCTGCAGGCAGACATTGACTCTCTTGAGAGTGAACGTGGGGAGCTGAAAGAGAAACTGAAGGGCTACTCCAAGAAAGTGCTCATGGATGGGATGGGCAAGTCATCAGGTGTGAGCCATGTAGTACTTTATGTCTTTCTCATTAATGAAGCAGCCAGTTTGTAAAATACTGGCATTGTATCTATACGAAAAATGTTAAGGATCTTACGGTCAGTTTGAAGTTACATTTGTTTTTCAGTGCACACTTTGTCCTTTGGGTTATAAATAGTCTACACGCAGGTTTGCATGATTGACAACACCACCAAGCATTGTACATAAGCTTACATGGATCACAGTAGTGTGGCTCGACTTGTTCAGTTTTGCTGAGTTGACAAATGTGGTTTTTGTGTATGAGGAAGTATGTCAAAATGCAGGGCACATAGATCACAGATGTGTTGCATTTTGATAGAAATGAGTAGCCACAGCCTAAGAAAGAGAGAGGTTTTGACACTTGCCTTTCTATGAACGTTCTCTAGTTGTCACTCTTATTAACCCCTTTAGTTCTCTATGTAGCCACAACTGCTGCAATCAAAGTAGTGCTGTTTTTATTCAGGAGTTCGCATAGAAGTAGCAAACCTTCACTGTGCTGTTTTAGAGTTGTTGCTTGATGCATTTTCTATTATATAAAAACTTAACAATTAGGTAGTGTTAGTAAAGAAAATATCTTCTTAAATTTTATAAATGTAGTAGCAATTATTAGTAAGTTACATAGATAAATTTATTCTAGCATTACCATGGTGTAGAATTAGGTAGTTGAAAAACACAGAAATCATATTAGAACGAAATACATTAATTTTTTACTAGGAATATTGGTGTGAAAAAAATAATGAAAATCAATACAAATTTGTGGAATTTTCCCGTTGCTTGCCGTGGTAGCTGTTCGTAGTGTGTAGTACAATTTGCTGACTCGAAAGGTTAGATTTCCTCTTTTACATAATGTCTGAAATGAAGAACTGAAGAGCTCCAAACTAACACACAGCATGTGTTCTTGTGGTTGGCAGTCCTGGGAGGTGGACAGATGTCATACTCGGGCACTAGTGTAGCAGCTGGCTCGAGAGACTCTGCACAATTGATGCGGGAGATCCAGAGTCTCCGACTAGCCTTGCAGATGATGCAGAAGGAGAAGTCACAGCTGCAGGTGCAGCTGATGAAGAAACAGCTGAGCAGCTTGCCACCTCTCCAGGCAAGTGTTACAGCTAGTCGTACTTTTATACGGTAGGCTGTTATTGAGTTCTTCTCACATAAATGTGTTCGTGAAAAGTCCTTGCATTCAGAATTAAGCAGCTTCCCACAAACTCACCCATACTGCAGTGTACTATCGCTCACCGCCCGATGAAGCTGGCTTACCCAGCGAAACCTCGCGACCGCGCAAATTGTGTGTTGTCCTTAAGTGTGTGATTTGTTCCTCTACGTGCAGTACAGCTCTGTAAGTACTTGTACACTCCTATCTACATTTTATAAGAACTAACATTTTGTTTTGGAAATTGTGTTATTTGAGAAATATCTAGTGTTTAAACTATAGATTACTGTTACCATGAATATCCAATAATTACAGTATTTGTTGTATACATTATTCAACGCAAATAACATAGGTACCAAATTGAAACAAATTTTGCTCATTGGTTGTTTGTCCCTCTTTTTTCATGTGGCATCACGTTCGTGGCCGTAGATATACTTGCGCAGATACTCATCATCGGATAGTTGGCACTCGAAGTGTAGAGATATGCGCTAACGGAACATCTCGGTATGCACAAGATGGCAGCAGTGATGGTCACATCGCCATTGAAAGACAGTGATCACCGCTTTGGCAGCAGCGAAAGTTTGATGTCTACTTAGTTACAGTACATACATCTATGACAAGGTGTTCAATGCTGTTTGTTTACATTTAACGCCATGCCATATATTTACATAAAATGTTTGCTGCAGGGAATTTAATACTTCTTATTTTCCTTAAGTAAAAAAACGAAAAAATTGTGAAATCTTACAGATGTCGCAAAGAGTGGGAACACGAATTAAAATGGCCAAAATGTGGGGAAACATCATTTTCTTCTGTTTGCGTAGTCTGCAATTCGGAATTTAACGTGATGGAAGTGCGGATCCAAGGTATTCGTTGAGTTGAAATTACGCCGGTTTTATACTAGAACTTATGCATCGCTAATATTGTGACCTTGTAAACATTTTTGTAAGTAAGCAAGGCCTTGGACGAAGTAGCTAATGTGAGTGTACTATGGTTAAACTTTTTTTTATCACTGATACTTGTTATTATATAATTAGCTGGTTGAACATGTTCAGGATTTCTATGCTGCTAGTGTTTCCAAAATTGTAACCCACAGGAATTTAACACTTAATTTTACCGAAATTAGTTTGAAATATGATTAGTTATTAACATTACATTGTTTCCTACACACAAAGATCTCATTTTTCGTAGTAGGTATTGTAATAATTTATTACATAGTAATTTAACTTTCAAATTTCTGTAGTGAAATTCTTTTAAAAATATTACAGAAAAGTACGTTTTCTTTTTAGCTTTACAGTATACGTGTAGGGAAGATGTAAACTAGATCAGCAGTGCCGTCTGTAATAAACACTTGTTTACAAAAACAATTTTGTGATTTCTTGCAAACTTAATAAAAGAAGAAAACAAAATAAAGAAAAACAGAATATTGCTGTAAGAACAGGTACAACGTAACAAAAACATATATGTTTTAAGAATGTTCAAAGTTATCAAAGCAAAAACTGTTAGATTTTATGCTTAAATTAATAAAGCAAAGTGCATTTCTATATCTCATTTGTATGTGCAAGGTTATGCACTGGCAAATGTATACCAAAATTTGAAAAACACTATTTGAAAAACATTTGTAAATTATTCGAAAAAATTAATATTTATTCCAAAACTATTTGAAACACTAAAACCACTATTCGCACATCCCTAAATCAAATGCAGGAAGCTGTAGTAAAAGTAAAGTAGAGTGGAGAAATTTTAAAACTTTCGCAAGACTTAAATTAAAATTGTGTAATGGTGAAATCATAGTGTTGATGGTTCTGTGTTTAAAGATATATTTAGCAGTACGAAGTGTAAGGTTGGGGCAGTTTTTTATTTGTATAGATCATGATGAGTTGTAAATGTTTCACAGGTTCCCAAAAAAGTAAGTGATGTGATAAATTTAGACTCTACACAAGAAAGTGATGCAGGCCAGACTTCATTGAAGAAGATTTTGAAGAAAGCCTCAGCACTGCAGAAGGTAGGTTTATTATTTCTGTGGACACTCATGTACCACTGCACAGTTTTTCTAAAATTGGCACTACCAAATTGGGTGCATGTCACATAATGGTATTCGGAATCAGATACTTGGCAAGAGTGTATCTAACAGCTGTCGGCATTGAGTCACCTCACACACACATACACTAGACCCCCAATTTAACGAAAGTAACTATTTTATGAATACACTCTCAGGAACCCTAAAAATAACTAAATTCTATGAAAAACTTGTAATAAATTGCATTGTTAATGGTTTAAAAAATTCACTGCTGTAAAATATGAGTTGTAGAGTTGCAGTTACTATACTGTATTTACTAGTGTATAATAGTGCACACTTTTATTCCGAAACAGCTGATATAAATTAAGGGGTGTGCACTATTCCAAAAAAAGAAAAAAGAAAGTTAGTGGGTGGCGGAAGCAATATGAGAAGTTAATTTTAACGTCTCATAAACAGTGATCCTTCCATAGTGAAAGAAAAAAAATGGAGGGAACACAGTTTTTTTTTTTTCAGGAGAAAAGTGTCGCATAAAAAGTGGCTGGCCTGGCACAGCTACTATCTCACGTTATCTTCAGGACATGCTGGAAGTGGCTGGCAAACAGTAGAGAGTGAATGTGTGTGTGTATTTGTGTATGTACATGCAGGTACTCACACACACATGTGCATGCGTTCACTGACATGCAGCAAGCGACTTTAGCAGACTATTTATAGATAGTTGCTGAAAAGGCACAGACAAGCACCCTCCCCCTTGCCTGTGTCTCTGCTCCACCCCCTCAGCCAAAACTCTTTAACCAATGTGAAGGTTATATTTCCTCCTCTTTTCTTTGCTGCCATATCTTCCTTCGTCTTTCCCTCCACCCTTGGCCATTGCATCGATGCCTCCCTTGCACTGCTTCACAGTCTCGTACTCCTGTGATTTTTATTACATGGTACAGTGGAACCTCGTTAATACAAATCCTGTTAATACAAAGTTGGCATTAATACAAAGTGATTATTATTCCCCTTGGAATGGGACAAGAAATTAAATAATTACTTTAATGTTCAATAAAAATTTTGTTTATGCATTCAACTATGCAATATCAAGATCTCAAGAAAAAGGAAGTAATTGTGGTGTAAATACTACATGATTTGTGGGGATAAACAGAGTGACCAAAATTTTAGAAACTTTTAAAGGTTTTCGTGAACACCTTTTAATACAAACCTCATTTTTACAAACACCCAAAATTTTGGTCCCTACAGATTTGTATTAAAAAGTTTTGACTGCATACTTAAATTTTTTTCCGTGCAACTTGTTGCAAAATTCGTGGTGTGCTCTATACATAGGGCGCGCTATGCATGATTATATACAGTATTACGTACCTATGTCAATATTTAAAACAAAACAAAAATTGTGAAAATCCATTTAAAAATGTGGGAGTAACTATTTGAAAATGGTTTACCACGAGCCGCCACTGCCCGTGCCAAGCCAGCCCAGTCCCCATGGTTGTTAGTAATATTAGTGACTAAATGGAGACCGTGCTATACCCAAACTGTTCTGGCACATGTGCAAACGCTCGTTAAACTGTTGTTTGGCCTTCATCTAGGCTATTGCTCCACATCTTCTCTCTCTCTAGCCTCATGCCAACGTCATAGCTACCCACTTGTTCGATTCTATTCTCCCGTAAAATGCATGATTTTGTGCCCTATTGTACGATTGTAAGAGTTATGTAAATTATTATACGATTTCCTAGCTTTTTCTTATTTAATTTCCGTTTGGTTAATTCATAACAAGAAATCTTTACTGAAATCATATAATTTCGGTATCAAACATGTGGTATGTAGATCGTACTCGACTGACTTACAGTGTCGTAGATAGTAAAAAAAAATTGTAATACTGTAGTTTCGGGAACTAGCGTGCTTCATTTATAGCCATTCTCCCACATTTTTCACTCTAAAGTATCATATTATTCATGCATCATAAGAACGTAACCCAAACTTTGCCGAACATATCCGATCAATGGTAGCTGTTTGCCTGGCTGAATGGCCGCCGTGACTCCCGCGAAACAATCCATAAAACTGTTTTAATTTGAAATGTCTTTCCGGTTTACCGTTTCCGTTTAGTCATTGCTCAAAAACTCGCAGCAAACTGTGCAAAGTGAAAGAAGTCATCAGTTTCTCCATAAATATTACAAAGTACGACACAACAAAATACTAATAATTAACGAGAATGCCACAAAAATTTGACCGATAGACGGCAAAGAACCGCAAAATGACTTACCGCCATATCATCTTGCAAATAACTGCTTCTTCTGCTTCCTGTGCAATATTGCCAACTCTGGCATTTAGTAAACAGTTTACTACGTACACCAGGCTCATGCACGAGAAATACAAACACTGAGGTTCAAAGTCAGAAAACTAATAGTATACCGTATTTACTCGAGTTTAAGACGCCATCGAGTCTAAGACGCACACTACTTTTAAAGCTTAAAATGTAAAAAAAAAATTTACATGCGAGTCTGACGTACTGTATGGGCGGCTGCTATGAAAACATTATATCTTGGCCAACGTTGGTGGCTCGTGAACCGTCACTAATCTAGCTACACACAGCCGTGTTATTTATAGAAACTGACTAGCTAAAGGGCGAAGGAAGGTACGTGACTTCTGTGTCAAGGTCAGTGTATGGCGCATTCGCAGCCTTATCGCCTACACGCCCACCCCCACCGGTTTGACAGTCACGTTCAGCTGGCATCCTGTCTAGCCACATATCACAGCCACATGTTTGCCTTTCCTCTCCTCTTTCAATGCCACTATTGTTTCCGTGTATGGCAGAAATTGTGAGAGAAGGGGGTGATGAGAGACATTTCCTTTCATCACGTTACTGCACAGGAAAAAAAAAAAAAAAAAACTAACGCAGCACTCAGTCCGTAAAAGAAGCAAAAATACTAGTAACTATTCGGTATTATCTAACGTGAAGCTAATCCAAACACATCACACACATTACTTTTAAAAAATCATTTTCATAGTAACAATGTGCCATAAATTGCTACAATTTTACACTAGACCCCCGATTTTACGAATACTCACGGTTCCTCTCATCGCATTCGTAAAATCGCTACCTTCGTAAATTCGATAGCGGCTTATTTTGCCCCCCCCCCCCTCCTAACCAACCTCCCGACCTAATACGGAAAATTTTAAAATTTGCATTTTTTCTGCAAAGTGTCTCTAGGCCCCGACTTCCGTAGCGTTTTGCGGGAAATTAATTAACGTAATAATGTAAATATAAATTGATATCAGTAGCCAGACGTCACACTGTTGAGCGGTAGATATGACCGACCCTTGTCCCCAAAAAATGAGAATATCAAGATTCCGAGTGTCTTCTCTCGAGCGAATAGCCCGACTCCCGTAGCATTTAACGGAAAAATAAAGCAAGTGATAGTTTAAATATAAATTTATATCAATAGTCAGACTTCTTACGATCAAAAGAACACCGCTAAACAATAGATATGACTATTTCTTTTCCAAAAAAAATGAGAAAATCGAGATTCCGAGTGTCTTCTCTCGAGCGAATTGCCTGACTCCCGTAGCATTTAACGGAAAAATAACGCAAGTGATAGTTGAAATATAAATTAATATCAATAGGCAGACGTCTTATGATCAAAAGAACACTGCTAAACAATATATATGACCAATCCTGTTCCTAAAAAAATAAGAAAATCGAGATTCCGAGTGTCTTCTCTCGAGCGAATAGACCGACTTCCGTAGCATTTAACGGAAAAATAACTTAAGTGATAATTGAAATATAAATTTATATCAATAGGCAGACGTCTTACGATCAAAAGAACACCGCTAAACAATAGATATGATCGACCTTTGTCCTAAAAAAAAAA
>PNEQ01135418.1:0-18667 GCA_003012365.1 Medauroidea extradentata
CTAAAGTGAACCTTGCATCAGACATCTTATCCCGAGGGGTACAGCAATGTAAATTTTTTGTAACAAGTTATTTTTGGACAAACTACATTAAACTTCAAGTGATTTACTCGAGAATCTGACTTTTTAATTGTATCTTCCTTCTTGAGACTCTCGACTGAAGCTATCCGGCAAACTTTTATGTAAGGACGCATTACAGTACCCACACAAATGTACACTAGACCCCCGATTTTACGAACCCTAGATTTAACGAAGGTAGCGATTCTACGAATACAATCTCAGGAACCCTCAAAAAATAACAAAATTATATGACAAAAAAAATTGTAAAGAATTACGTTGACAATGAATAAAACATACTGTATCTAATTCACGGCATTAAAATATGAATTGTAGAGTTGCAGTGATTACTTGGTAAGTCACAATATTAAAAATAAAACAAAAATTGCGGAAATCCATTAAAAATGCGGCAGTGACAGTTTGAAAACCGTGCGGCGGCGCGGCCTGTGCCAAGCCGGCCGGCCTGTCTCCAACTAGGACGTATTAGGATCTATATTGAGGTCGTACTATAGATGCAAAGTTCCAGCGCATGCGCATATGCTCATTTAACTATAGTACAGCCTCCTCCTAGGCTGTGTTACGACGTCTTATATCTCTCTCGTCTCGCGCCGAATGAGTTTACTTTTTTTACACGAACCCTATAAATAATAGCGTGATATTTTTCTTTATTGCGTTAACACCATACGTACTTAAAACAATTAACTTGGCGCATAATTTGCTTAAACAATGCGTTACTGCGTGTCGTAAAACGTGGGCTTCACAAGTGAGCACGATAATAGCGCTACCTATTTTCCAAGTGTAGAAACATTTGTCTCCGAGAATGTCGAACTTGGAAAATAAATAGACGTTCGTGTATTACGTAATCCCGGAACTCCTAATTTATTTTTACCGCATATACTGACTGTGGAAGTGACTATTTTCAATCACTTATACATGTAATTCTCGACGATTTTAGGTAAGAACATCACGAAATGGCGTTTTTGGAACAACGTCGGTATATGCTACGGTGCCGCTATCTATCATCTATCTTGTGAACGTTCGTACAGTTGCGCTATCTGTCTGCTCTGCACGCTACTAGTATCTACGTTCTTGTACAATTCATCAACAACGTCGAGGTAATGTTTTTACGTTAAGTTATATATAACTGCGCAATGAATAAATACATCCGCTTATTCCTTCTTTCTTTGGTGAATAATTTACAAGGGCATTTTACTAGTAAGGTATGCCTACTTTTTTTTCCATTAAACGCTACGCAAATCGGGCTATTCGCTCGTGAGAAGGCACTCGACAGCTCGGTTTACTCTTTTTTTTTTTTTTTTTTTAGGACAAAGGTCGATTATATCTATTGTTTAGCGGTGTTCTTTTGATCGTAAGACGCCTGCCTATTGATATCAATTTATATTTCAACTATCACTTGCTTTATTTCTCCGTTAAATGCTACGGAAGTCGGTCTATTCGCTCGAGAGAAGACACTCTGAATCTCGATTTTCTCATTTTTTTAGGAAAAGGCTTGGTCATATCTATTGTTTAGCGGTGTTCTTTCGATCATAAGACGTCTGACTATTGATATAAATATATATTTAAACTATCACTTGCTTTATTTTTCCGTTAAATGCTACGGGAGTCGGGCTATTCACTCGAGAGAAGACACTCGGAATCTCGATTTTCTCATTTTTTGGGGACAAGGGTCGGTCATATCTACCGCTCAACAGTGTGACGTCTAGCTGCTGATATCAATTTATGTTTACATTATTACGTTAATTAATTTCCCGCAAAACGCTACGGAAGTCGGGACCTAGAGACACTTTGCAGAAAAAAATGCAATTTTAAAATTTTCTGTTAAGGAAGAGGGGGGAGGGGGGCAAAAATAAGCCGCTATCGAATTTACGAAGGTAGCGATTTTACGAATGCGATGAGAGGAACCGTGAGTATTCGTAAAATCGGGGGTCTAGTGTAGTTAGTATTTGACGTTAGGGGTAAAAATTTGTTTTTAAATTGCGCATGGTGATTTATGTAGGTTATTAAGGTGTCTTGAATATATGCGGTTTTCGGTATCCACAGATTTCCTGGAACGAAATACCGCAGATAAGGCGAGAAGACTGTATCAGCGTTGTATCCACAGTGAGTTACTTGAAAGTGGATAAAACTACGGAGTGATTTTAGAACAAAGTACATACGCATTACCAAAAATTTCAGAGAAGTAGCAATAAAATGCTTAAACTAAACTACTAAGAAAGTAATATTACTGCCCTATTATTTTGTAATACTCTTCTCACATGAAACAAAAAATAAAATTAGTACCGTAAATAATATGTATTTTTGAATTTGTCTAACTATATTTACTTAAATCTACGTTCTTTACAGTGTTTGAATTATGTTATGAACTTAGAGACAAGAAGGCTCGTGTGTATCTGGGTTCAAAGCTCAATCTATGTACACCTAATACTGTTAATTAATACAATGCAACACAAGTTTGTATTACTATAGTCATTATACGTACTATGTAATACTACAAAAATACTGAATGTTTCAATTTGACTACGTGTTACACCAAAATCAATTACACAAAATATACAAGCACCATACTACAAACACAAGCCAGCCAATTAGTTCACACAATATCACCCAACCACAATAACTAGTAATTTGATCAGGTAAATATTTTAACATAATTACACACAGCTCTTAAGAATGCCATAAAACAATATACTGTACCTTACCACAACAAATACTATGATTAAAAAATTAAATATATATAACAAAGATGCATATATTACATTTACACCTTCACGTAACAAACTGGAATAAACCGTACACACAGTATAACGTTACTGCTGTAACACAGACACATACGTATATGTAGAATATCCTGTACAGTAGATAAAGTAAAGGTTTAATATAGACTTAAGCATGGATAGTTTCATGCTACAACACAAGTACAACAAGAAACTCGACCGCCAACTGAAAATCAACCATACAGCTGACAATACATAGTACTGTATATGTATGTATGTCTAAAATTAATACACTACCACAGCAATTATACAGAAACATACCAATTTATTTTTAAACAGTTTAATGAAAAAGGAAATAATATTAACACAGTAATATGTCCTAAATAGGTATATCTTGCACAGTATACATTTTGTAGTTTCTGTTCGATGACGATTGTCTAGAAACAGGATTACAGTGACGCTGATTTATCCAGGACGTAAGATGCAATTCACTTAACAATAAATTTTTTCCTGAATATGTTGGGAAGTACAGTAGAGCCCTGATTTTATGAAGTGTCAAAAGATGATTCATGGAAATGCTTTCATAAAATTGAGACAAGATGTAACTGGAACCCGGCATAGCTAAAAAAAAAAAAAAACTGTGGTAAAAATGTGGGTACCGTAAGGTGCAGGGGAATCTGGCCCACGTTTAATATTAAATAAATAAGCTACTAGCTACCACGTTTGCAGCAAGCTTCTGTCGCAACTAGTCTATGGTGACAAGTGGTTAACAGAATGGCATACGGAAATGGATTGTGAGTGACAGTGAGATATAAATAACAACTTGGTCTGGCAGAAATGGCAGGGTAGTGCACACACAGTAAGGGATCTGTGAGAAAAGCACAATGCTAGCCTCACCCAAGGGTAGTTCTTAAAAATGAAAACAGAAAATCATAAAAACATGATCTCGCAGATTAACAGATACAGTAAAACTCGCTTAAGACGTTCCCGCGAGATACGTTTTCCCAGCTGAGTCGTTTGGTTCGTTTGGTCCCATCACTTTTGTCATAAGAGCCATGGTTAATTTTCCCACATATTACGTTTTGCCACGTGCCTGATTTCCCGCGTAATACGGTCAACCTTTGTAAAAAAAAAACGTAATTTTTATAAAAGTAATGCAAGCGATTTTCTTTAATAAACAAACTGAAAGGAAACTGCAACTGCAGGAAAAATACCGCATTTGTTTACGTTTTAGTACAGTCATCATAGATAACTGACGTGAGATGTAGCGTTCCACAGACAGCGAGCAGGTACACTCAGGATGGCCAACGCATGCGCGTAACACAAATAAATATAATCCGCCATTGGTGATCACGTGCAAACCCGTAGCAGATTGACAGTGATCGCGTGTACTGCTTGCGCTCACGGCGCAATAAATTCAAGATGGAGGCAAAAGAATTGCCGCTGCTAGCACTATCGATTTTACGGGAACGCTATCGATCGCTGTATGTGCGTTGGCAACATTGATATCTTTACGTGCGTTCGTTTGTCTTTGTTTACGCTAACAATAACTAACCTAAACTTTGCGAAATGTGTTTGAAAATGTTTCGTTATGAAAAGATGTGTTTTAAAGTAATTTCCATTTTAGTGCAGCGTGTTTAGATGGTTGTATAACGGCAATATAATAATAAAAAAAATAGGCATTGATGATCATGGAGAAGTGTGACGAGTTCGTGGAAACATTTGTTGACCTGAGTAAAGAACTTTCCACTCCTTTCAAATGCGTACTGTAACTGTCTAAATTCGCGGTAGCATTGCAGAAAATTTGTAAAATGCTGAACAGTGTTAACCAAACGGAATAAAAAAAAAAATCTCTTATTAACATTTCAAGGTGTTCTCTTGAAATGACATGTGCACGTACCATGAATCTTCCCATAACAGTATATTCAATTCCAATATTAGTAACTTAAACTATACCAAGTTTTATGTTACAAAATATGATAAATGCATTGTTTGCATGGATACTATCACTTCAATATTACCTGAAGAGAGTTTTTTTAAACATGAAAACAAAAGCACTAAATAAGGTAAGCTGAATGAGTTTTACGAGATTTCCCTTAATTTACCCTTCCCACTATTTACACTTGTTCGTTCTGTCCCCCTGAAAAGTGTAAGTAAGGGGTTTTACTGTACATTAAATTGTCCTTGCGACTCCGAAATAAAATTTAATATAGACTGCACCTACAGCAATAACGACTTAAATTTTAAAATCAGTTTTCCCATTTAAGATGTTTTCCCAGCTAAGAAGTTTGTTGTGTAAAGTCCCTTCAAAAACGTCTTAACAGGGTTTTACTGTAGTATGTATTTCACCAACACGAAGACAGAATTCCACAATTCACATGCTGATACACTCCATGTACACAACGACAATCTTCAAGAAGCAGTCCTCACTTTGTGGCACTGCTCATACTGGAATGTAACTAGGCTGTAGTCATGTTCTTGTGTTCAAGGGGGACTTTGAGGAGTGAGGGAGAGGGGGGGAGGTCTATGAACCCGGGAATGTCATAAAGTAACACTGATCCCACCAATAAAGTGGAGGGTCAGTGGTCTTCCCTATGTAAATGTGGATTTCCTAGGTGCTAAATGGTGCTATTCTAGCAGTTTCCGTAAGGCGATGAGAAAAAAATTGGGGAGGGGAGAGGGAGTTCGTCCCTATGAGTTCTCCTCTGTGACTGTCACCCCAGATTTACAGAATACCACAATTTTAACAAGTGATTCTAGAGAACCATCTAAAATCCTAAAAATAATTTTTGTGAACAAAAAAAATATCTACAAAAATAAAAAAAATTCTACCGAAAAAGTAATTTTATGAAACTGTTACATTTGGTTTACGAGGTTGAATTCAGACTGTTGCAATTTTATAAAGACACTGGTATTACACAGCCATTCCCAGGAATTGGGACACTTCTTAAAATCATGGCTCTATAGGACTCCAAAGGGACAAATCATCGACTTAGTACAACTCGATAACTTAATTTTTCCAAGTCATCTGCAGATGTCTACACTACCCTTATGATTGTTCCCGTTGATTTGTATATACTTATAAATGTGTTAATTAGGAGTATTGTTGCAACACAAATTTACATTTCTACATATAACTGATTGACAAATGCAATATTCAATGTTACAATTAGATATCTCCATCTACCTACTTATCTAGTTATAGCATTAAAGCAACAAAATGTTTTCTGACCCCTTAATGCAAAGACTACCCTTCAAATTGAACAACTATAACACTAAAATGAAGCATACTCTCAAATGGTTAGTTCTTCTAATTAGAAGATACAGTTCTATTAAGGCTATAAATATTTGATTCACTTGCCAGCTCATAAACTGAAGACAAGCTAATGCAATATTGTACTATTTATCTCTACCTAAAACATAAACCAATATTACTGCATGATCTTTGAACAATTCTTGCAATTGGTTAGTATTATAAACTGAACATGGATGTACGGTGTCAAATTATGTGGCAAATTATGCGGTCTAAACATTAATCAAAGTGTTTGAAAATAATTAGTGAAGGTAATATTCATGATTCAAAACCATAATGGAGTTCAAGAGTTCAGAAAAGACAATTTCACAGAACATAAAGTCAATAACAAATTGCAGAAGTGTTAGTTTATCAGGCATCACAATTAATGCACCGTAAGCCTAATTTAGCTTGATACTAATTTTTTTATTTAAGCTCAGTGTAAGTTTTCTACAATTAGAGGATATAAACTTAAGACGTGCATCTCTAAACACTAGAAAGTTAGTCACTCACGTTGAAAACACACAAGAAACTGCTACTATTTACAAGAAAGACAACTCACCTTCCTCTGTCTTGTCCTGCTGGGTGCGCTCATGGAGTATCCGCCGCTCCTGAAGTGCTCTGCTTGGGATGAGCCCAGCCCGCATGTTGCGGTCTCCTTCTCGCCTTGCCTGCCACCTGCACACACATCCAAGTTATTGCCCACTTGCCCTGTGGGACCCACTGCGCATACAGCCAGTCACAGTCACATGTCTAGAAGGCACACAAGCTGCTAGGCCACCAGTGTTAGTAAACACTTGTATGCAAGCACAGTAGAACCACAATTTTACTAGGCTGTGATTTTACGAAGTCATTCTCCGACATAGAGGTCTAACCTATATTTTACCAGTAGGGATTCTATGAGATAGCGATTTTAAAAGGTCATTCTTCAGCACAGAGGTGTCTAATCTACATTTTACCAGTAGGGATTTAATGAGACAGCAATTTCACAAGGTGATTCTTCACCACAGAGGTGTCTAACCTACATTTTACCAGTAGGGATTCTATGAGACAGTGATTTACAAGGTCATCCTCCAGCACAGTTAAACCTAACCCCGATTTTACAAGTACAAGATTTTATGAGGCAGTGATTTTAAGAGGCCATTCTCAGGCACTGTGAGGCCTTTGTAAAATCCGGGTTCTATAGTATAATTTTCTGAAAGGCTAGTGCTTCTTGATAAGCATGCACCTACGTAAAAAATATACAGTACTGATATCTGCGTTACTGTGTGCATCCATCAAGCAGTGCTAGCAAGAGAATACAAATACAGTCGAACCCCGCTACTACGACATCGGCAACTACGACAACAACGCAACTATGACAATATTCTCGATCCCCTTCAAAAAAAATTTAAAAAATTAAAATCGGAAAGTGCATTTATTAAAAATACTATTTAAAGTAGGAAAGATGTTTTAAAATACGTCTGTAAGCGTGCAATAATAATAATAGGCGGTGTCCGTTAATAAATAAGTCGCAGCTATTAAAGAAAAAAAACCGGCGAAAAAATCTAAAAACGTCTCTTGAAATACATTTGCGCCGCGCGCCTGGATAGGTAGGCCGCACGCCTGGTAAGATAGACCGTGCACACAACACCGAAGATAAGCAGATAATGTGACGACGCATCTCTCTTCCGTCCTCTTTCTCCCTCTCCGTTTCTGCTCCTACTCACACCACGCGCACTGTCTACGGCCTACGCGTAAAGGCTGTTCACTGTTTTCTCTCGGCCGATTTGCATTCTTCCGTCACCTATTTATGATAAACATTTCCGTTTTTATATGAGACACAGCGTATATTTTAAACTCAACTAAAATTTTATGTCCGCGACCACTACAAAATATATTTATTGATTGCTGTTCTCATGGAAATGGTTTTAAAAAGTGTTCATTTTACCGTGAACAGCATATAGCTTGCTCTGTACATAGACTGCGTGCGTAGCAACAGTGATAGCCAAGCAGCTCATGCTTTCCTCTTCAGCCCTTATACCCTCCTTTGTGATCCCGAGCAAGGTCAGTGATTCAGTGAATGAGAGGGCGACACAAAAATAAACCCTTTGTTTGTCTCGTGCGTCGCCCTTGCCATTGTGTGTTTACACAGTTCGCGCGTAGCTTGGTTTTTGGATACATCTTGTGATATTGCATACGTTTCTTGGCTTTGTTTTATTGGATTCCGACTTTGGATTTTATTTGGAACAGACTGGATTGATTATTGACGACCTTTGTGCGCGATTATATTGGATTACGATTTTATTTACGGTTTTGATTAAGTATTTGTAGGAAATGTTTAGGCACTTTGTATATCATTTAATCAAAAATAAAGATGCCGTACAATTAAAATATTACTAAGTTTCATTTTACCGTGATTTTGCGTAACAAAACGCTGAAAATATATTACTGTGCGCTAAAAAATTACCGTTGCTACATTCCACACTTTACTGTACTACGCCCGACACCAAAAATATGTCGCGTTACATTCACGCAACTCATTTTCCTTGCCGACAAGAAGTTGTGTTTATATTCCTGTGGTTTATTTTTATTTTCTGGTGAGCAGAGAAGTCGAATTAATACATCTGGGGTAGGTATTGTTTTTAATTTGGTCTGCACGCAGTCGGCAAGTTACGTCGCGCACTGTAAATTTTTCGTGATTTTGAAAAAATGGGTTTATTATACTGTACAATCCTGCAGAAGCGTTTACGTCATAGAAAAAAAAGAAAAAAGAAAAAAAAAAAAGAAAAAAAAATGTCACTCGTGCCGCTGCGGGCCTCGCGCCATCGCCGTTTTCAATTTTATTTCTATCTTTCAACACGAATTGGGGAGGGTATTATAGGCTTATCTAGTATCAAAATCTTCAGAAAAAGTCGGCGTTTAATATAAAAACATTACTTTGTTTTAAAAAACAGTGTTATTAATGAGAGTAACACTGATACACTGTATTAGAGCAAGAAAAACACAGACTTGAACAAAAAAAAAATTTTTTTAGGGGTTAAAAATGGGAATTTCGGCAACTACGACAACGACGCAACTACGACAAAATTCTCGAGGATTATCGCTTGTCGTAGTTGCGGGGCTCCACTGTATAATGCCAAATATATTCTCTTCCTAACATGTTTGTCCAATAGCGCCATAAATAAATTCTACGAAATGAGGTACAGAGAAAAAAGTAAAATTTCAACTATGATTGAAAGGTTTCACTGAGAAATACCACAAATAATAGACTTGTATGTACCGTTATTACTAGGGCCCCCTGAAAACGGTAAATAAAATCTCAAAATTTTGTCCCAAAAACTTGGCAAAAGCGGTGCTAAACTAGCTTAAAAAACTGTAGAGCGGTGTTAAAAAGCGGTATTAAAAATGCGGGGAAAATCGAAAACTAGTGTTAAAAATTGCTTAAAATGAAAAAAGTGGTGTTAAAAATGCTTGGAAATATAAAAAAGAGGTGATAAAAATTGCTGAAGGACTTAAATGCAGTTCTATATACCACTGAAATGCCCTACAAAATTATGCACTTTGTAGTTCCTAAAATTAAGCCTGTTCGTGGTTTCATTGCACATTATTGCAATCTTCTGGTATAAAATATATTCCCATCTCTTGGTCTTTGTCCACGCATGAAAAGTAGTTTTCCGTCGTGTTCGGGATTTCCTGCACTTTTTACTTCGTAGAGAAGTGAAGATGTGGCAACCATGAAATGATCGACATATGTATCTTGCAACACTGCTGTGCACACTTTTGTTTATCGTTCCTCTTCGTTCGTTCTAGGTTAGGTTGCAAGTTGCCAAGCAGCACACAAACGGCCACATTCAATACGTTTACGTTATTCTAACAGCCATTACTTTTGCCGACGTAAACGTACTGACTGTATTATTTTTTTATGTATCGCAAAGTGTTTTTGAAGTGACAAATGTGAAATGTTCCGTTCATTTGAACTAGAAAAAAAACGGTAAAAGTGCCTTTTGTTTTTTTTTACTCCCGATCGGCGATCAGCCACATATTAATTTTTTTCCCGTTGTCGAGGTTTGTCTTCGCATATTACATAGTTTTAACATTAAATGGCTACGTTTCGCGTAAAAACTTAACACTTTTGGGGTTTTAACATTATATTTCGTGCTAAAATTTGCTTTTACACCAATTTCGTGTGAAAACTGTATTTTACAACGATTTCGCGTTTATAGTCGTTTATTCGCGTTCGCGAAAAGTGTAGGGCCCTAGTTATTACTATAAAACTTTAACATAAACAGAAACACTTTATTTCTTCATACCAATGACAATTACTCAATAGCACAAAGAACTGGGCACCCACAAGGATTAGCGAGAAAAACTACTTTTGGGGAGTTAAGCATGCACCTGCAAAGGTTTCCGCCAAAAAAAAATTGCAGGGAGGGGTGGATAGCAAAAAAAGGATAGAGGGACAAAACCAGATACCCAAAAAATTTAACTGGTGTTGCAATGCATACCGGGACTGCACGTTTTTAAAAATATCTATAAAACACAATTGCTGGGACAATATACAAACAAGTAAAAATTGAAGATGTTTGTATACATTGCGCGCAGTCCTGCAAACTGAATGGAAGCATTGCCAAGCATGAACTTTGTACATCAACAGGCAGTTGGAGTTTTGCATCACTATTTACCTATGTTTAGCTGTCTGTATGACATACTAGATGCAAGTGTTCTCAGTCTGCAAAATGAGTCAACCACGGTTATGGAACACACAGTACAGCAAATAACTTGCCACATTTCTGCACAAAGCAGAACACATGATCTAATGTAGTAACAGTGAAACCACTAATTTACACTTTTCAAGGGGACAGGGCGAAAAAGTGTAAATAGCGGTAAAGTGTAAATTAAGAGAAATCTCAAAAAACCCATTCAGCTTACCTTATTTAGTACTTTTGTTTTCATGTTGCTTAAAAAATGCTCTACAGGTAAAATCGAGGTGTTAGTATTCATGCAAGCAATGCATTTTATTATACAGTAGAACCCTGTTATAATGTTTCTCAAGGGACTGAAAAAATTTTTACATTATAAATGGGAAAACATTATAAAAGTGTAACTTTCTATTATAAATCAGTTGCAGGGACCCAATGAAGGTAGCATTATTACCAGGCAAATGTTATAAGTGGGAACACTATAAAAGGGTTCTACTGTATTTTGGTACAGTGTAAGTTACCAATATCGGAATTGAATATACTGTCATGGGAAGATTTGTGGGTGGCACGTGCAAATTCCAAGAGAACATCTTAAAATGTAAGATCTACTTTTTTTTTTACTGTTTGGATAATACTGTCAAGCATTTTACCATTTTTTATAATGCTATCACGAATTTAGACAACAACAGTACGCATTAGAATTGGAATGTAAAGTTCTATATTCAGATCAACAATTTTGATGACGTGATATGCAGGAAAATTTAACATTACACTAAATGGCAGACAAATGGGACCAGAAGAAAAAAGTGCAATTTACGGGAAAACGTAAATAACGGTAACGTAAATACTAGGTATCACTGTAAAACCGATTGTGTCAAGAACGTAAATACTAGGTATCACTGTAAAACTGATTGTAACAAGAAAACCTATCACAAATCAACAACCCCAAGCACACAACACACATTCTGCTGAAAACAAAAGCAAATGTAACTGCTGGCTGCCACCTTGATACTTGAAATTACAAACTAACCAATAGGCATCATCCTGGCTGACTATGTGCAGGATGTCCCCACAGATGAAGTCGAGTCCTGCCTCCTTGCAAGGGATGTACGGGTCAGTGCTGGATACATAATCAAAGTGAGCTCGTACCCTCACTTTGCTTTCCCGGCCTCCTGCTTTGCCATCCGCAGGCACTAGCTTGAAAGTGATGGTCCCCTCAGAGTTTTGCTGCAACAGTTCAATCAGAACTTGTAAACATGCTACACAATTAATTACAGTGTATATTACACAATCCAGGTAACAATAAATGCAGTAGGTTACATGAAAATGCAGAACTCAAAACTTCTTTAAAAGCACTGCCTACTTGGAGTAGTTTTGCATGTTAGAAGCTCAATAGAGAATGAACAATAAGGGATACACTGACGTGAACATCTAGCGTCCCATCACGCCTACGCGCAGGGTACGTTGGCATGCTGTTTTGGCATTATTCAGCTAGAACCAGTGAAATAGTGTGGTTGTGTCTAAGACGTACAATATTAACAATTACTAAAGACTCTTGAGCATGTGGAAGTTGTGTTGCAGGTTGCAAAGACAGAGGTGCATTACTAGAGGATTTGTAGCTTGTCTCTTTGTATGCTGCTGGCCCCAGAGTGTACCTGCCACAACCAGTTTAATTGTTGCACAGACAACTCAGTGTTGTGTATAGTCATTGCTAAGTATCACACACCTTGGAATGCTTCACCATTGGCTGGAACTATGTATTGAATTTTAACTAGTGACCCTACTAAAACTTATACAAGGAAGTCTGTACTGTAGCAAATAGGCTTTTTTTTTTAAATAGCCATGTTGGAGGGCTCAAAAATAATATTTCCAATGCTCATGATATTCATGAGTACTCAAAAGTTATTATCTGGTATTTTCTTCTTTTAATAAACACAATACCCATTTAGAACACTCAAATAATTTTGGAAAATAAACAAATTTCTAACCTGCTGCAATACTATACAACAGCCGTGTAAATAGGCTCCTCAAAATGTTTTACCACATGTAAGAGCTATCCTGGCTAATTTGCAGTAAGCACTATGCATCAAGTATTTATCAACACAAATGGTACAGTATGACACTGAAATATTTTTTATACAATCCCAGAACCTTAAACACTGAAAATATTTATCAATTAGTTTATTGTATTGTAAAACATGTATGTGAACATAGAGATGGTATGTACATAGTTCCCCCACTAGCCACGCAACTATTCTTAGGTCTCCCTCCTAGTACAACTCATCATCCGACGCTGTTTCCAGCATGTCACTGTGTCAGCCTTCTCTCAATTCAATTGATGAGTATTCATTAATATTAGGTTGGCTAGCAAAATATTGTCCAGCGACCAGCATAATTGTACTGTATATTGTTACAGGGTTTTTTGTCAGCTTGCTTATGTGGATTTTTGTTTTTTTCTTCTTTTTTTTTTCCAGAGGTTTTGCTTTTTTTATTCGGACTTATAAACTTTTTGTTGTCGTGTTGGTGTGGTAGCATTACTTTCACTTGAACCTTATACAAATTGCTATATGTACTATGTAAGGTTTTATTTCAGTTGGCTTTCGTGAGAGGCGGACAGGCAGCGCGTGTAGTTTTTGCTGAGAGGTGAGTTAGTCTCATGTAGCGTACGCGGGTGGAGAGCGGGACGCGGTAGTATCTGCTATCGGTGGCTGTAGCAATAACAACGCGTGGGACGCTGAAGCTGCGTCCGGCGTTGGTTATCTTGCGGCGGGTATGTGACCGGCGGGCTTGGAGCCATGCAGATGCGCTGACGATAGGAAACGATTGTATAACCGAGCCGGGCGTGGGATTTACTGAGCAGCGTGGCGAGAGGAAGACGAGTTAGGGCTTAGCGCGGGGAGATCAGAAGATTTTCCCAAGTAAAGAGTGCTGACTGACTGCAGATGGTGCAGGTACCCTGTACTCAGGGCGAGAAGAAGTAAAGGCGAATGAGCTTCGAGGTCGAAGGTAGCATAGGCGGGACTTAACGGCGGAGATGCCCGAAGTAAGAGATTGTTTCAGAGAGTTGTTGTGTTGACTGCTGTGAGCGAAGGACGTGATTGGTGAAGTGCTGTGATGACTGTGACGGACATGTTTGACGGAGGTAGCTGTGTTTTGCTGTTCAAGGGTCAGCCCGGAGGAGGCTGAAAGAACTTCGATATGAGCTGAGTATTATCGTTGGTGTTAGTTAATCAATAAGACGTTTTGCGAGTTTTTATGTAGATGTAGTTGTGAGTAGTCGTTGACAGCGGGAGGATGTGACACGAGCGATAGAGCGGTGAGAGAAGCCCCCAGGGGTTTACAGGTTAGTTGATAAACATGTTGAAGACTGTAACACACAGTAGCTGCGTAAGGAGAGGCGGTCGGCTTAAGATGTTGCGAGTTCCAAACTAAAATTTTCTGTCAGAAGGCGAGACATGTTTTTTTTTTTAAATTCTGTTAAAGGTTAATTGTATTATTTGCATCGAGCTGATCAGTAATTGTATTACGCTTAATTTTGTCTGTCTTCAGTTTGATTATATTGTTGATTGTACAATAAGTATACCATGGTTACCCTTAAGAGTCAGTGTTGTATGGTACAGACGCTAGGGAAGTATGTTTTGTTTGTGAAGTAATAGAGACGCGGTAGTTTTGGCTGGTCTGTATGTTTGTATCTCGTGACCTGAAGGATTTCTAGTTTACAGTAATGTCGTGGTGTTGTTCCTCTGCAGGAGGACAGATATTTTTAATTGTGACTTAAAGGCGGGTTCACGAGCTCTACTTCTATTTTGTCTTAATGAGAGATAATTATAAAACTTCAGGCTGTCATTTCCAGTTTTGTTTACTGTTCACTAGATAGCGTGGAATGCTTCGACACTCTTTTATTTAAGGCCGCGTGAGGCAGAGTTAATTTTTTTTTGTTTGATTATTATGATAAAGAAGTAATCGCACTTTTTTCTTTTAACTGGAATTCATTATTTTTTTTAAACTGTTTGATTGTTTGTTCTTTTTAAAGTTTTTGAGGTAAATAAACAACTGTCGTTCCGAAAACTCGTGTTTTAGTTGAGAAGTTTTCCTTGCTGTTAACAATAGTAGTAATTGTTCTGAATAGTTTAGTAAAATAACTCTTTGATAAATAATTTGTTTCTTAATGCTACAGAGGTAGTTTATGTAGGACCTATAGATTTTATGGTTATGTTTACATGCGAAGAGACACCACACACATGGCCGCACTAATCCATCACTGTAACGATATCCAGTACCCCTTAATAATTTTTATTATGAATATTTGTCATTTGAATTAATATCTGAGCTACATTTACCCTTTGTTATTGTTGTGTTTAGCTTTGTTTACCCCCTGTTAAGAGATTGTTGATTATTTACATTTGATACCCCCCTCCTTATTCAATGTTGTTTTGATGTGGATACTTGGTATAGGCTTTTAATTTTAGATTCTCCTTAATTTTTGTGGATAAGCCCAAGGTGTTTAGAGCTTAAATAAGAGTGAAGCAGATAGTTTGTCCCCCTTTAAGAGTTGCTCTGCTCCCTGTTTGTGGCAATTGAGGTTATGGCCACTTGCTGAAAGATTTATGGCCCCGTGTGAGCTGGTGTTTGAGAGGTACTACTGACTAAT
This sequence comes from Medauroidea extradentata, assembly GCA_003012365.1. Taxonomy (NCBI): domain Eukaryota; kingdom Metazoa; phylum Arthropoda; class Insecta; order Phasmatodea; family Phasmatidae; genus Medauroidea; species Medauroidea extradentata. The sequence goes on from PNEQ01135418.1 coordinate 15,415, forward strand.
TATTTGTTTTGTTGACATGAGATTTGATGATTGGCTAGCCATACTTGGCAGCCCTTGCTGACAGCATGGTTGACATACCATCACATGGATACACTGTATACATTTGCACATACTTAACCTATAGGTACACAATTTGCTTATTTACTTGTGTTACCTGTTAACATCCACTCTTATATTTCTACACATTTTTTTTTCATACCAACTTACTTGTACTTACTCAGAATTTAAACTTAAATATTTTACACATTAACATTTTTTAACATTTTGAACATTTTCACTCTATAATTATCTGGTGGTCGTCACCGGGCATTAGGTTAAGCCTGACGATCATATTCTTCATATGTCATACATACAATTTCTTTAATTAGGTATATTTAACCCTACACATACTGTTACTTTTATTTAATTTTCACTATTTAACATTTGTTGGAGTCACCGGAAAAAATGAACTCCACTTATATGTGATCATATACCCTTATAACTACACTTAATTTCTAGTATTTTCACCATTTCAACAATATTGTGACACGCTCTGTTAAAACTTCACACGGTAAAAGTGACAAGTAACAAAAAAAAATTTATATTTTGTAGCTTTCTGCAATACTTTACTATTTATGAAACACAAATTATGTAAGTGCAAAAATAAGACAAAACAGGAATAAATTAAAATTATCTACAGAATGTCAGACAATTATCATTGTTGGAACTAATTATAGGTCTAAAAGTCTGCAGTATTTCATGTGAGGTTGTGAATAAATTTCTGTAAAAACGTACTTACATAAGCATATAACACAATGACTTTTATTATCCATTGTTTAATTTTCCATTAATAATTTAATTTATTTTCATGTTGCAGTGTTGACAAAGATGCATATAATATGTACTATGAACTCTGTGCCAGCAAAATTTTTAAAACTTATTACTACACAACACAGTTAGGCCTATATACGACAAATTTCAACATAAAAAAAATTTAATTTAATTTCAAAGAAGAAAAAATGATATTTGTTGCAAAATAGCTAAAGCTACTAAAGCATATGAAAAAGTATAACGAATAATACAAGCAAAAACCAAAGATCATTTGCAAGAGAGCATATACATATTAGAATAAATGCCTGGCACAAATGCAGGGTTTACACAACATTTTAATGTAAATATGAAGAAATGGAGTTCATATGTCAAAATGTGGAAAGTAAAATAATGATGCCTCCTAAAAAACACCTGTAAAAAATGTTTACAAAAAATACAACACTGTGCTTTACCTGATGAAGGTGGAAAACATTCCACAAGAACTAATAATGAATGAAAACAACGCAGTACACATTACACTAAAGCGACTTAGTAACACTATGGAAGTCATCCTTTAAGGACAGACTTGTGTTTATAGTAGTACACACATTACAAAATAATAGTTTAAAACAACGTGAACCATGGCAGTCAAACATATTTTAGTCATGTACTTACCAGAATCTTAAGGACGTCGTTGGGTGTCTTCCCCTCCACATTGATGCCGTTCACTTCGCAAACCTCGTCCCCGACGTGGATGAGGCCCGAACGGTCTGCTGCCCCGCCATGCATGATTCTCGCTATCACAATCTTGCCGGTGTCTTCGTCCGTCTTTATGGTCGCACCCTACAAGACAAACACAGCGCTCAGATGAGTCTGTAACAATGCATACACGTGTCATATATGCATTTACGCAGCACAGAAAAATTACAAGTCACACATGACACAATATAATAGTTATGAATCTACAGACAGAGTAAACTATTATGAAGTGTCACAGCAAGTAATCAGCTAGGCACCCATACAAACGAGATACTGATTTGGCCACATAAACCTTTCAAACTCAAAAGTTCATAAAGGGGAGGAGGTGGGAGTAATTTGTATTACAATTATGACAAAAAAAAAGCCTCTACAACAAGTCTCCTGAAATGAGTCGTGCCAGTACATACATGCAATAAAATTTTTTATTATTAGTCCTAGAAATATTTGGTATCCACACTAGTCTAGTGAAGTACACACAACTTAAAAAAATTAGCATACCAAAAAATTGTACTCTGAAAAAGCAAATGTTTTAATACAAAGTAAATTATGGACCAACTTTCTTTATACAGCATTCCTCTTGTTTTTAAGGTTAGCAATAATATACTATACTAACATTAGGACAGTAATAAATAAAATAACATGGATTAACTTAACCTGAATTAAATAAGAATGTTTGTACATATACTATCACAAAATTCACCACTCTGCAACGGAAGTACACAAGTTGTAACTATATTATTTGATGTGGTAAATAAAATTTTCTTGGCTTGCCATAAAACTAATTCTATCCACTCACATCTTTGGAGCACTAAAAACTGCATGGTAAAAGTGAAGACACTTGCCCGACAACATAATAAAAGTGAACAAAAAGTAAACACTGAAATGATTAAATAAACCGACACCACAGACAAACTCTCTTCACATGCACGTAAGGATACCTTCACAATATTAAAATAGCATGGTATAAACAATTTAACAAACTAATAAAACACTAATCAGATGCACCGCCTAGGGCCACAAGTCAAATACTGGTGCACATGCTACATGGGATACATCACATTCCTCTCTCTCTCCCCTATTCAATTTTGTGTCATATATTGAAAGGGCAGTCTTTTCATCAGAATGCAGAACGAAAGTCGGGAGACTGGAAAGTGTGGGTACGTGCACTGCCAAGTATTGTCTATACACAATGAACTTCTGCATCTCACGAGTTCTTTCGCATGTTCTCCACTTAGCAGCTATGTGACATCCTGAACTACACTAATTATTAATTACTGTAATATGAGGACACAACAAATAAGCTCAACTAAACATTAAACCAAAGAGTATTAGAGAATCATTACATTACAAAATTGAGCTGTTCACCCCACAAGTTAATTTGCAACATGTCATTAAGAAATAAATTGCTGCGCAAACATATTTCTCATGCAAAAGGAATCATTACAGGGTTCTTACAGCAACTTACAGTTAAAATTCAAGGACTTTCAAGGACTTTTCAAGGACTCATTGCAAATTTTTCAAGGACCCTTGAAATTACATTTGGTACGCCAAATTTTCACTTAGGCTAAATATTCAAGGTGTTTTTACATTTAAATTTCCTTTTTAGAGCTAATAATTTCCCCAATGATATACAAAGGAGAAATTCAGATAATTCAGATAATCTAACTGTTTCTGATGAAGTTTTCTGTTAATACTCTCATCAAAA
>PNEQ01135419.1:0-18666 GCA_003012365.1 Medauroidea extradentata
GTTGATTAATTTCCCGTAAAACGCTACGGAAGTCGGGGCCTAGAGGCACTTTGCAGAAAAAATGCAATTTTAAAATTTTCTGTTAAGTTGGAGGGGGGGGGGGCAAAAATAAGCCGCTATCGAATTTACGAAGGTAGCGATTTTACGAATGCGATGAGAGGAACCGTGAGTATTCGTAAAATCGGGGGTCTAGTGTATAGAAAGAGGAACTAGGAGATTGGCTGACTTGGTTAGAAATGTTCTACGGTTAGGCAAGATGTGCAGGAAGAGATGGAAAGTGAGTGGTGTTAAGAAGGTGGTTAAGAATGTGCTGAAAGGCTACAAGAACAGAAAGAGAAATTAAAGGACATATGTATTTTGACTCAAGAACGGATTGGATATGCGAAAATGCAAGCGTAGGAGGTTAAATTATAAAAGGACTATAATCTGTGAATTCAGGTAAACAAGTAATTTTTAAGATTTTGTATTTTGCATATACTGTAGCACGTTGGCTGAAAATGCTACACTGTCTTAATGGCCAGTAGTAAACGCATAGTGGTCAGTTGATAATATACTGCAGTAGGCTACTCAATAACTACTCCATGTTGTTGTGACTTGTTTAATTAAACTACTTTAAATTCAGACGAAACAGTTTGCTACTACATGATTTTAACACTTCAGATTTCACATAAATGCCAAAACTTTGAACCGATGCTCCCGGGAGAGATCAGCACTGATACAACTGCCGAAAACTCAAATTAAACCTTACATATTTACGTCACACAACACCACTCTCAGTTACAAATACCAGGAAAAGAAACAAAGAAAGACGAAAACTACTATAATTAAGTCCCCACGGCTGTTCCGCCACCTCTATATCTCTGACACGGCATTCCTTCCCTCACAACCATCTCTCTCCACGTTCAAGCCACAAGTAAGTATGGCCGACCCCCGCGACACTTGTTTTCTCCCTGCAGCGCCTCTGGAGGCCACCCAATGCACGAAGGTAAAAACTTAACAGAAAACTATAACTACAGTAAATATAATGAACAAATACACTCTCTGAAGTGAAAGTATTGCTTTCGAAATCATAATTGCACTTTAATTTACGACATAAACTCAATTAAATTTCAATTGCCAGTCTTTTCATTGGCCCACGCCGGCTCGCATAAACATATCACAGTCTCTCTCGCACACTCTGCAAGCGGCCGCGCACGTGCACTCCAGTGAAAAGTAAGAGTAGAAGAAAAACAGTTAAAAGTTTAAATTTAGCCATTCCAGGAACTGGGTAGGCACACCTAGATAATTAAATAGATAACAGCAAATCCAATAAATCAAACATAAGGAAATAAACAAAGATAATGACATAAATGAAACAATAAAGGACTAAGTGGTGGGTGGACCACCTCGCAACCCCCACTTGACCTGCAGAGGTTGTTCCCACAATTCTCTGCGTGCCAAGTACAAGAGTACAGCCATGCAGTTTATCACAAACACAATAGATAAAAATACATTTAGAAAAACTCAAGAGGCATATTACATTACAGCAGCAAACAACTCAACAACAAAACATAGAACAGAAACACCATTAAAATGGCCAAAAACGGGAACATCATCACAATTAGCACAGCAACAGTGAATAGAACAGCAGCAAACTTGCACTCTAAAACTTATAATATGAACATTTACCTAAATATACACCAGAAGAAAACAACAAAGAATATTACATTTCAACTGAACTCCTTAATTACTTCCATAATCATTTACTAGTTACTCGTATCATGTTTTCAAATATACACAACTGCACTGCCAGCAAACCCTAAAACAAACATTACTGCAATTCATATCTAATTGAACTACGTGTACACGTGGGAAAAAAAAACACTGAGCACATAGCCAAAATCCAAATAAACAAATACAATATTAATTACATATATTACTTCAAAATTCTCTAAACTCATCAACATCAATCACCACTCTAATGCAACTCACACAAAATCTTAATAAAAATGAGTAAAAACTATACTCAATATCAATCTGAGTTAGGTCATCTTGAAACAGATACTGACACACACAAACTCCTCCTCAACATTTTAGAAAAACTGGCACACTCTTTGGACAACGACGGAGTGACAATCAAACACTAATAACATAAACTCAGGTGTACCCATTAGACAATGATGAGGCACCCTGCAGAAAACACAAAACACGTATGGCACACCCTTTGGACCAACAACGGAGTGGCATACATACAAAAAATAACAATATGTACCATATACTCAGGTATGCCTATTGGACAACGACGAGGCATCCTGCTCAAAACTAAAATCACCTACATAATTAACGTGTTTTCAAAACCAAAGAGCCAAATCACGGCCACTGAAAGTGTAGGTAACCTAAGCCAGACAGTTACAGAGAGTTAATTAAATTAAAAACTTATAGTCCATTGAAAATATCAACACAATAAAAAATTACTTTAATCTCTTCTACCAGAACAGACAAACTCACACAATGTACTCAGTGCCATATCAAATGTTACTATGGGTGCAAAATACTAACCCTTACCCTCAGTTGTAGCCCTGCCAGCAACCACAACAAAGAGTAAAACAAAATCCAAATACAAACATATCTGTAAATAAAATTAATTATGTGTTAAAATGTACAAGTATGTTGTTTCGATAAGTGAGTTATTAACAGGCAGTAAAAATCACAGTTGCAGAATGCATGACCTGACAATTCCCTATCTTCCAGTTGTGATCGGCTGTTACCGACTAAACCAAAAGCCATATCCAAGCTCCTTAAATAGCATTAAACAGAAAAACCACAAATTTTCATTAATTCCTCAAAAAATAAAGTTAGTACATGAAATGACTGGGTGCACATTCCCAGTTCCCTTTTTCTCCGTTAAATATGTGGCTGCACTGCCAGTAAAAAGTATTACACACATGACCACAGCTCAAGATAAATAGCATTATGTTTACATGTAGTCAAAGACAGCGAGCACACAGAACAGTCATAAATAGCCAAACTTATATTCCTTATCACAAAAATAATACTGCTTTAATTAGGCTTCATGAAAATACTACTTAATGCATTAAAAACTTTTAACCTTAACTCTTCTCAAAGCTTACAAAAAAATATCATTGCAATCTGAATTAGAACATCTGAAAAATATGCATCACCACCTTTAAAAAACTTTAAACACTTAAGCAAAACTAAGCACATCCTTTGGAATGACGACGGAGTGGCATAACAGAACAAATATCACAGTCAGGCGTACCCTTTGGATTAACGACGAGGTACCCTGTAGAAATACAAAACTCCTGATATACGGTAAACCCCACCTTTTCTCCTACCTTTACCTGGTCCACTGTCATAAACTCCATGCAATCCTGGTCTCGCAGCCACCTCGGAGAGGTCGGCTCTTCCTCTCCGCCACTTAGACTCTCAGCCAGCTCGCATGTTTTTTGGTGAATTTACGTTAATTCCCTTTTGTTGGGTCTTTTGCCACGAGAGTTCACCTTTATTTCGGTTTGCGTTAGTTTGCTTTCGCTTTATTTTCGTTAATTGTTATTCGCGGTCGGCGGAGTGTCGACGTGGCATGAGGGAAAGAGGTATTAAATTTGGTATGCAATTTTACTTGCTCTGGTTTTTTAACCGTGCATGCTCACATGCCTGTAAACTTTACTGAATAATACATGCATCACTTCTGCAAGAGTTGATATAGTTGTTTCTCTCGTAGTTTGGCATTCACCTTGTGTTGTTTAAGTGTATTAATGTGGATCAGGTGTTGTTTGAGTGTTTAGTTTGCCTCGTCTGAGTGGTGCCTAGGTGGGCATATAATCTTCAGCCTTGGATAATAACATTAACAAATTTTTCAAGCTCTATTAGGGCCGATAACTTATAGAAAAATGTGTGGGTAAAAAGTATATAAGGTAAATTGTGCTAATTGGCACATCACATTGTTAAGGTTATAGAAAAGTGCTCCATGAACATTCTAAAGAGTAAAGTTCATTTCAGATAAATGTACAAAGTTGAATAAATCATTTTAAATTGTAAGCAGTCTCAGAGTGATTGGTATCAGTTGAAGACATTGTTCTTTAAGTATATATTGTGAGAATTGTTGTAAATAGTAGAAATGTTGATAATTTGTAAAGATGTTAAAGGTATGACTGTAATGTTTGTTTATTTCAATCCAAAATAGTAAGTAATGAATACAATATTGAGAACTATGATAAGAAGACGATGTTATAAATGAATGTGTTAAAATTATTATTATTTTTTTAGAAATTCACTATGACCAGACAAGGGTAGTAAATGTGACTTTTTACTCATATTAAGCAAAATGCTTTTATAATATGTTAACTGATGTTAAGGTACAGTATTTATATCATTTGTTGAAAGTTTCATGTAAATTGATATTGTGTCATATTTCAAGGGTAAAGCTGACTGTGACTGGCTGTGGGGAATTGTTAGTGCACACATGTCACAATTGTGTGATATTTGTACTGCCTTTCATGTAACATTTCTTTTTAGACTACACATACATGTGGTAGCTTAAATATTTCAAGCATTTTCTCTTTTTCTTAATCTTGCTGATGTTTTGATAAGTTTTGTTTTGCTAATGAGACTGTTTGTTTACATTCATGGGTGACGGTTAACAGGCAGGACCACATCTAGTATTATTGTTCTCGTGTATTTACAGATGATATAAATATACTTTCAGCACTAAGCACTAAGGTTAAGAGTAGTCACTGTGATAGTTAATGAAAATTTGTTATTGTTTGATAAATATAATTGAGTAAATAAGAGTGAATTAACTTTTTTAACCAGCTGGTTCGGGTTGAATTGGTTTTTTGTATCCATGTGTTGGCAAATTAAGTATTTTTTTGTTCTATGAGCTAGGAAGAGCAAGTGTCCCGCAGTTGACAAATGGACACTCGTAGAACCATTTTCTCCGCACCTGAGGGTGGCTTGCTTTGTACAGGGTAATATGTATATCGGAGGAGGCCCAACCCAGACTAGTTTTTTTGTTGTATAACCTGTGATTGAGAGATGTTGCATAATAAAGTTATTTAAAGTAAGTAAGTGACTCAAGCTGTTTGTAGTGGTTGAAATGATATTTTATGTGAATATTATAATGTTGCAGTTTTTTGTGCATTTTGTAAGCATTTGTCTCGAGATCACTTCCCTTCATTTCAGTTACAAGTCTGGACAATAACAGCACAAGTTACACACCCCTTCACCATTTCCACCTTCACCCCTTTGCCAGCAACCATCTCCACACAACCAACAACTTTTATTGCTAATTAACTCGTGATTGCTATCCTTCGCCATTTCAGTCAGCATTGTGCGCAAGTGGTTATTGATTTTCGGATATGTTTTTAATATTTCTACTATTGATTTTGGATTTACTTTTGGTTTTCGAGTTTGGACTGCATTTGGACTGACTGTACTGATTGTTGACAACCTGATAACGCTATTTTAACTGGATTACAACTTTGTTTATAGTTTGGACTTCAGTTTGGCTATTGAATTATAGACAACCCGCACATCTTTTTTGACAGTTATTTTAGACTGTTGTTTTCGTGAAACGAGTGGAAGCAAACGGAACACATTTTCCCTAAGTGACAAGAACAAATTTATTAAAGAAATAGAAACAGGAAAGATTTCATTGACAGAGATAGCTTGCTGGCACAAACTACCACTGACGACTATATTCCCAATTTGGAATGCCAGGGAAACAATAGTGAATGCTGTGGAAAGGGAGGGCCCCAATGTGAAGGTTAAGATCCTTAAAGGGTCAACCAACGCATATGTGGAAAAGGCAGTACTTGAATGGTTTACCAGCACAGAGCCCAGGGTGTGCCAGTTAGCAAGCTGATGTTAATGCAGAAGGCCGGGCCTTGAATGATTGTAAGACATCAAAAGGGTGGCTGGACCACTTTAAGACTAGCCACAACATCACTCTTGACAAAATTTGTGGCGAGACTGACGAATTTTCATAGGGCTCTGTGGTTAACTTGTTGCCAATTCGGCAAGAAATCCTGATGTGTTACAAGCCCAAGAATGTCTACAACGCAGAAGAAAGTGCAATACATTTTTAACCTCATGCCAGATCGGACACTTGCGGTTAAAAAGGGACGCAACAAAGGAGGAAAGAGGAGTAAGGAGCATCTAACTGCCGGACTTTGTTGCAACATGGACAGCAGTGAGAAAGTGACACTTCTCGTAATCAGCAAGTTAAAAAACCTTGCGCCTTCAAGGGGCACATAACTTTGCAGCGCAATTATGACTATAACACCAAGGCATGGGTTACGTCGGCTATGTATACGTGATGGGTTCATGTCTTTGATTCCCGCATGCATTGATTTAAACACAGCATCGTGCCCTTAGTTGATAACATCCCCGCCCACCTCCACACTGAAAACTTGATGAACATTGAACTGGCATTGAGCTGGTATTTTTACCGTCCAATACCACTAGTGCTATTTTGCCACTGGACCAGGAAATAATTCCGGTGCTGAAGGTCAACTTTTCCCACAGGTGCACAGCCAGTATCGTGTTGGATTTGGACCTCAGACTGGTTACAAGAAGTGGAATTACTTTAAGGCAATACAAGCAACCTGAGCGCTGTGGGATCAAATCACCTCGGAGATAATCAGCAATTGCTTTCGACATGCCCACTTAGTTGTCGACAAAGCCACCTCCCTCCCTTTACCAGCAAAAACAAACATTGAAGACGTTGACGACCCTGAGGAAACGGAGGCTGAGCCGTTACCTGGAACATCTACCTAACCGCAACCTGGAATGTCTGCGGAGCCGCAAACTGGGACATCTGCCTTGCCCCAGTTTGAGCCCCAGCCTAGGCCATCTACCTAGCCCGGCACCTCCACACAACTCGTCTATGTACCACCGTGTGATGACACAACATGGTAAAATATCGTTCCAGACTGCACGTACGACGAATTCAATTGTGCCACAGACGGAGTAGCTGTCTGGGGCGAGCGCTGTGACGACGACTTTGTGAAGGCGGGTGAGTCGTCAATGATGCCGAGGAAAGTGAAGAAGAGAAGATACCGCCCAAGCCCTCCACGGAGGAATGCCTCAACGTGCTACGAGTATTTGAAAATCTAGTTTAAAATGGACGACTTGAGGTACCCGCCCTCTGATATCACCATGTCACGTGACAGAAGAGGGGAAGGGATGAACTGTGAGAAACAAAAGCGCGCCAGTCATGCCTTTCACTGGGCCATAAGGGAAACAGTGGCCCAGGCATGTGTTTATATCCGGTAAAGCAATGTGGTTCAGTATGCAAAAGTTCTTGTTTTGCAGAAGTAATAATATTTCAAGCATTTTCACGTGATCCTACGAGTTTTAAGCAATGGAAAGCGAAGGTTAGGCGGGACGATCAGTCATCTCCCATAACACCGGCGATGCACATGTGCCCAAAACATTTCTTTGAAAGTGATTACCGAACACTTCTCAGTGGTTTTAAATTTCTTACAAAAAGATGCTGTTACAAGTATATTTACTTATCCATCGCCACAACAGTTCTAAACAACTTCGCTGAAAATTGAAGTATAAAAGTGATGAGTAAAATGCCTGCGCATTGTTATAAAAACTGTAGTATTTTGTTGTTTAACATTTCACGTATCTTTGAAATGTGTTTTAAAAGGCATATTTTACTAATTAATTAACACACGAGGACTTTCTTAATGTTACCCATTCTTAGTTCAGATGTAGGAAAATGTTATATTGCAATAATAATACACTTCTCGAACACTAACCATAGACTTTAAATGCAAGCTCCTCGGCAGTTGTTAGAAGCCTACGTGGGTAGCTTACTTTCTTATGTGATACTTGTCTTACATGTAGATCATAAACAATTGCAAGCACATTTTATAAAATTAATTCTCTCTTCAAATCAAATCAATGTAGGCGTACTTATTAAATGTAAATAAAAGCTGTTGACTATTATACCTGAGGTATACTTTGCCTGTCTACAACACACAGGCCTACACTTTACATTAATTCCTTGTACTGTAAAATATGATACACGTGGAATAACGTTACGTACTCGTTAATATTGTTAGCCTACTGTACTTGATGTGAAAAACATTTCCAGGAAACTGTAAGTACCCATACTAAAGTAAATACTTTGAACTGTTAAAAATATACAGAATTACAATATTTAGTATATAATTTATATTCCACAAAATAAGAAATGTCATGTCGTGCCTACTGAGCAGCAAGTGGACACGGCAAATTATCTAACACAATATTTAAGTTTTATAAATGAAATATTCACGTTTGAATAAGTGAATTTATTACAAGCAAAGCAAAAGCTATTACACAAAGTGATTACTCACTGTTTACACTTGAAGTGATGAAGGATGCTGGTAACAGACCTAACAGAATTACGTTTAAGGTTAGCAAGTTCATAGCTACATCAGAGAAGTGTCGTGGACCGGCGTGGTGCAGAGCTCGCTGTCACAGGCGGTGGAGGTTCCGACGTTTCTAGTAGATCAGTTCAGACAGGGGCGAGGTCCAACATGGCGGCCCTTCATATAGTCATTTGGACGTTGGTCTTCTGGCAGCTTCTACCGGAAGTAGACCCTCTCCTCTTGAATAGTGCCACAATACAAGGTTCTCATTGGCTACAATACTGGAGAATACTGGTTATGATAAGAGTGGCGTGATTCGAACATGTGACAACAGGACGTTGAGAGATTGAATGTTCCCGTCGAAAAGCGGTCTGGCGTTATCGTGGTTAAAATATATCACGCCACATGGCCTAGAAGCAAGTGTGAAATTAACTTAACCGGATGTCTGGTTCCGCTGAAGTAAGATAGCAACACTGCTAGTGCGTATGATGAAATTTTCTAAAGGCACACTGAAATGCCAGGCCATAACATCACCCTCCAGTTCAAACGGAATTTTGACCCCAAAATCTGGTGAACAGGGTGAAGAGGCATACTTGGGTTGGTTACGAGTTGACAGCGAAGTGAGTGTTGTCTTGCTATAGAGTATAGCTAGGAAAGACGTTATCAAGTGATCCTGGATTTGCCTGGAAGTAACGACCCTGGACCTGCTCGCTATCTCGAAGTGTTGGTCTGCGTCACAATTTCTCTCCTCTGGTCGACTGCAGATGTTGTACTTCCTGCAGCGGTGATAGGGACTTGGCGTAGTGCAACAGCTCTGTAGTCTTCGTTGCTTGGAGCCATATGAAATCGCTAACCAAGTTATAGCATTATAAAATCTCAAAACTACAAGGACTGAATTTACTATTCAACCGTATCAATTTAAATGAACCAAACTTTAAATTGCAAGAGGGATACCTGCTTCAGCTTCCTTCATCAATCGATGTACATTATTTACGTTTACATAATATGAATGGTTTCTGAAACAAATACTAGACAACGTAGTAACATATGCATACAATATGCAACACTGAATATACAAGTACCCTTTCTAATTCATTTCTACATTACGTTATTTAAAACTTTTCAAGTTTGCTAATAATGTCTTTCATTAAGTCTATTCAGTTACATTAATCAGTTCATATCTCTGTTTCTTTAATTATTTCTAATATACATAAAGTCTTTCAATTATATTTAATTGATTAATATTTAAGTATCTTTTATATTAGGTCTCATAAAATCAATTAAAAATTACTTTAATACAATACATCTCTGTGAAATACTCACACAATTACACTTTAAATCACTACTTATTATACAATATACAATATGGATATATTCTCTCTTTTTTTTTTCATACGTTTAACTTTTTCTCTTGTTAACCGATATTATTAACGACCGCGCACATTACTCTGCTTTTGGCACTGCACATACACTTCCTTTAGTTACTGCGAATCACAGCGTTCCTACTGAGGAATGTCGTGACGACTGGAGTGTTCCTCTGGATTGGGACTGGCTGCTGGGCTCTCAGTAGTAGATTGCACATCTCAACGTCCTCGGTTCGACCACCGGTCAATAAATCCGGAACTGCATTCGGTGGGTGAGGTGTTACAATCTTCCTCAGAGATCTCGTTCCCAGGACTTTGATTCGACATCTCAGGCACAGCAAGATGATGAAGATGCCACTCAAACTCAGGAAAGTAAATACGAGTGACATGTGTTTCCCAACATGATGATCAACGATTTTCTGCTGTTTTAGACTTTTAATTTGTGACATAAGTTGATTCAGATCTGCGTTCTCATCAGGATTCACCGCAGAAAGATCAATTTTAAAATCAGCTTTAGCAGATTCAATTTCATTTACTTCTTCATCTGTTAACAAGGACGTTACGCTTGACAATTTAATTTATTTTACGTTATACTTTATTTTTGTAACTTTATTACTGTGAGGTAATAACTGAACTTTGTCATTAAGAACCATACAACTGCTCACCTGTGACAACTTACCCTGCACCTCAATCCACTTCTCCTCTACACTTAAACAACTATTATGAGGACAAATCTTAGTTACTTTCATTTTCTCCGGTACAGAATATAACCATCTGTCTCCATCTACAGACCTTATAAAAACTGGCATAAATGAATTACTCAATATTTCTCTCTTACACAAAGTACTACCTTGCTTAGTTGCAGAGACTATCATATTCGCAAGACAATTCGGGACCTTGACCGAATAAGTAGCTACATTAGCTGGACGTATGACATTACTTCCTCCTCTAAAATCTCCTATACCTCTCTCCGTCATTAGCGCGTAAAACTGTCTATTCTCTGAAATCGCTATATACGAATGACTAGGAATTATCTGGACATAGTGATTCAATCTTTTCTCATTCACTGGAAATGGATATGCCTTATACACTGTAAAATATCTATTATTCGACTTCAATGGGAATTCCATTATTGAATACTATCAGACGTAGCTAACGCATGAACTGTAATTATTTCATAATAATTATAAACTTGATCCAAATCTGTACCCGTAATCAAGGTCTTGTCAGAAGGTAATTTCAAAGCTATACCTCTTAGTATATCTGACAAGTTACCCTGAGTAAGCATAATACTTGGAAGTTTACCTGTTGAAATAGTATCTAAGGATGTTTTAATTTCAAGATCTCCTGTTTAAATAACTGAAACATTAACTCTAATTCTCTCACCAAACTATTATATTTTATAATCGCTTTAAGACTAATCGCAACATGTTGAATTCGTCCTGACATAAGCTCCCTAGTTCTCAGACTGTGAGCTAAATTCTTTGCAAATTCATTAATATTGTTCGCGTTTCTCTCTACATTGTCATTTACACCTTTTATATACGTCAACTGTTTTTCAACTACATGTATAAGTTTCTCCTGTCTATTATTCAGTTCACTAGTTATTTCATATATCTGTACATAATCATCATTAGTAAGGGTTCCAAAAAGAAATTGTAAAACTGAACTTGCTACATAAAATTAGACCTCTCTTCGATCTAGTATTACTATTTGGCAGTGTTAACAACAACTCTAAAATTTCCTCGTCTAACTCATTTATCATTTTCTCTAAGACAACAGTTTCATCAAATAATCCTTTATGTTCTGCGTACGCACCATATTAGGCATTCTTGATATCCGTTAATTGAGCTTTGAATCTGTGAATAACATGTTCCAAGTCCCTGATGGGTAGATCAAGCACAATCGTTCATTTGTCTCCAGTCAACAGCACATCGTTTTCTTGTATTAGAATCATGCCAGCGCCTCTGGTGCGATCTGCAATGCAAACCAATAATTGCGTGTCTAAGTTTCCTTTACACATTATTTACCTCATTAACTACAGTAGAACCCCGATTTAAAGAAGTGCCATGGGACCCGAATGTGTTTACTCTAAATCGATGTTTCGTTAAATCCGACTTCACACCCCCCCCCCCTCCCCTTTTCGGAACAAAAGTTAAATCCATGGGCATGTTTCGTCGGAATTTAACATAATTTTAAAGAAGTTTATCAGCTCAAAACAAATACAAAACACATTTACCGCAATAGGTAAGCCACAAATGTGAAAAAAAAAATCGGCGAAAAAACTTCCAGTGGAGCGTTCGGCAAGCACGCTCATGGCGAGTTAGGCCATCCTTGCGCGCACCAGTAACACAAGAGAAGTGACGACTAACACCACCGAGCCGTCAATATTTCCATCTCTATCCGGCCCGCTCCACCAACAAAGTTAAGGAAAATCCCATGAGAAATAGTAAAAAAAAAAATTCTTCATGAAAACTGAATCAACAGTTTGCGAGACAACGGTAAAATAATTAAATATGCGCGGCTGAGGCTGCCATTGTAGCTTGTATGCAGCCGTGCTCGTGAAAGAAACTCGTGTTGGTCTGCTCGCTAAAATGCTTTGCACTCAAGCGTTTTTTAAGCATAGGAGAAACAAATAATTTTTAAGTTTATGGCAATAAATTTGTTGCACAAATTCTGCATAAATAATATTACGTATTTTTTTATATAAACTCGCTTGTTTTATCGCGGGAAGCGAGTGTAAATAACCACGCTGCACACCACTGCATTCTATCGGTAAGAGAATTAATCGATAGAACGCGGCACTGCAGCGCATTCTAACGGAGACGCGAAGCACTATCTGTGAATTAGTTATTGTGCTGTCCACTGCCGCGCTGTGGAGACTGGGTACCTAGATGCTCGTTCACTCGCCAGCTGCCAGGATGAGGATCTAGGCGCGCGCTTGTTATGCAACACAGTGCCGCTCCCTCAGCCGCGCCCACGCGTGCATATCTCTAAATAACTCCTGCGGCCAAAGTTTTCAACTAATTTTAATGAATTTGTTTTTTATTTCTCGACGGATGATTTAAGCTTTTCTACGGAGAAATAAGTATATACGACGGTCGGTGCTAGTATTTTTAAAGGACTGAACTTACACATAATATTCGATTTTACCAAAGTCAGTTATTTAATATTTTTTTTTTTTTTGTTATTTTTTGAAGGTTCCTAAAAATCCTTTCATTAAATTGCAGTTTTCGTTATTTCCGAGTTCGTTAAATCGGGGCTCTACTGTATATTCAATTAACACACAATTTTAAGAATCACTCATCATTGTTTAAATCATCATTATTCTCATCATTTTCACTATGCTCTATAACATTTCTAGCATTAGAACGCAAGCTCAAATTATATCTCTCATCTCTACTGTGTTGGACTTCATTTCGCAATTATTGTGACGGTTCCTAAACATTGTTACTACAACATCATTATTTTCCTCGTCACTATTTTGTAGAAGACTCTGTTCGCAAGGATTTTTTGTAACTATTTCTTCAACTTCACCTATCTCGCTTCAATATAGGATAACTACCATTATCTTCAGACTGTGACTGATTCTCCTTGAGAATCACCCTTACTCTCACTCTCAACATTATGCGCATTTAATTCATCTACGATATTGTATCTTTCATTTGTATTCCGCGGATCTATTTCCTCAAAAGAATTAACTGTTTCCATAATTACCGGGGTACCTAGTCCCGCACCTAACTTGGCTAATTTTAATCTATCACTGTGGACAATTACTTTTCTCTTTTCCATTAAATTCTCATATGTCGTTTCACCTAATTTATTTCATACTTTATGAGGTCCAGACCAGTACTTATGGAACTTAGAAACTTTTCCTTTCTTAACACTGGGTGTGTGGAGATATGTATACGTAATCTCCTACATTTATAATTGGCACCTTGGCTTTCTTATCATAAGTTTCTGAGAAGCTAGCTTATTCCTTCGCCTAGCTACTTCGTGAGCGTCTTTTAATTTTTCACTTAACCTCTTCACGTGATCAACTACAGCATTTACCCCTCTGATTTGTCACTTCCTGACAACTGAGGTCCCCTTAGGGTGACAACCTGATTTATTACCCATACAACATGAAATGTGGACTGTATCCCGTAATAGAATGCGGGGTAGTCCTATATGCGTGAACTGCATATGCTAAATATTCCTCCCAATCACTACCATACTCATTAACGTAATGAGAAATTATGTCCGCTAGGGTTCTATGAAGTCTCTCAACGCGTCCATTACATTGCGTGTCTAAATGGAGTAGTTTGAAGTTTCTTTATTCTCAACAACTTAAACGTTTCCAACATTAACCTGGATACGAAATTTCTCCCTTGATCTGTCAACAATCTCTCTGGACAACCATGTTTTAATACTATCTGCTGTACAAAATATTTTGCTACTGTCTCAGCACTCTGATCTGGTGTCGGTACGGCCTCACAATATCTAGTAAAATAATCCATGAAAGTGAAGACGTATTTATTTTCCTTTTCACTCACAGATAAGGGTCCAAGAATAGCTAACGACAATAATTCGAAAGGATATGTCAACACTGGCAAAGAACCTAATGGCGCTTTTGCTACTTTGGTGCTTTTCCTATGTATGAATTCAGTACAACTTACAATATAATCTTCAACGTCTTTATTTAAACTAGGCCACCAGTATATTAACTTTAACAAGTTTTGTGTACTTTTACACCTTGATGGGCAGAAAATGGAGTAATATGATGAAATTCAATTACTTGAAGAACAAGAGTTATAGGTATTACAACCAACCTTCGGTCACCTTCACATTTACATAAAATACCTCTCTCATCTACTATGTATTCTTTAAGTTTACTTTTTAATATCTCTTGACAAACGTCATTGCTTTGTTCCTTAACTGTAACTTCCCTTGTAGGAATATCTTTCGCAACAGAATTTAGCATACGCGACAAACAATCTGCATTTAGATATTTCTTTCCCGGCTTATGGGTCACCTCATAGTCAAATTCAGACAACCTGAGTGCCCACATAGTCAGTCTCGAACTAGGGCCCTTTAAATTCAAAAGCCTCTTCAACGCAGCATGATCTGTAACTACTGTAAATTTTTGTCCATACAAATAAGTACAGAAATATTTAGTTGCAAAGACTAGTGCACATAACTCTTTCTCTGTAGCACTATAATTTAATTCTGC
Source organism: Medauroidea extradentata (assembly GCA_003012365.1). NCBI lineage: Eukaryota > Metazoa > Arthropoda > Insecta > Phasmatodea > Phasmatidae > Medauroidea > Medauroidea extradentata. The sequence goes on from PNEQ01135419.1 coordinate 14,943, forward strand.
TTTATTTAACTGTCTACTCGCGTAAGCTATGAGTCTCTTTTGTCCTTCTCTCATTTCAGACAAAACGGCACCAAGAGCGTAATTACCGGCGTCTGTACTTAATATAAACGGTTGTGAAAAATCTGGATAAATTAAAATAGGATATTCCATTAATTTCTGCTTTAACATCTGAAATGCGTTTTCTTGTTCTGTACTCCAATAAAATTTTTCATCTTTCTTTGTGAGCTTTGTTAACAGTCTCGCTAATTCAGCAAATTTAGGCACAAATTTCCTATAATACTGAAATAAGCCTACAACAGATCTAGCCTCAGTTACATTTCTCGGCGTAGGGAGTTTCTTAATTGCGTTCAAATTCTTAGGGTTTGGTTCTACTCCTTGAGAACTAACAACGTGACCCAAATACTCTACACTATCTTGTACAAATGAACATTTAATAGGTTGTATCTTTAAATTGGCTTCTTCTAACCTTGGGGCGTTACACAATCCAAATGGTAACCTATTAAATTCATACTTCCCCATGAAAGTTGCGAAGCTCGTCTTCGGTTTGCTCTCATCATCTAACATTATTTGAAAATACCCGCTAGTTAAGTCTAGGGTAGTAAAATACTTCGAACCATGCAAAGAATCAAACGTTTACTGCACATTAGGAATAGGGTACGTGTCTTTTAATGTGACATCATTTAATTTTCTAAAATCGACACATGTTCGATGCTTAATAGAGCCATCTTTATTTATTTGTTTGACTATAACCACTGGAAATTACCATGGCGACTTACTCTCCTTAATTATACCTTTTTCTATCATATCCTTAATTTGCTCCGCTATTACCAGCTTCAACGCATGAGGAACTCTATATGGATTTAGTTTCATTGGTGTGGCCTCTCCTGTCTCTATTTTATGCTTCAATAAACTAGTACACCCAAAATTCAAACTTCCTTCTAACTGGAAAACACTTTCGTACTTCATTAAAAATGGGAACATTATACCAAATTCAGCCTTCTTTAAATGTCTCAACTTTTCCCTAACAATAGACTCTATTTCTCTCAATTCGTGTTTTGACAACTTGGTTCGCGCGAAAACTGAACAACTCGAACAACAACTAATTTCTCTCGCATTATTTCTCTCAACATTTTTCTAAACTTTATCAATTCTATCGTCATTACGTTTACCTTGCATTTGATGATCATCATTAATTTTACGTGAACAATTAGGTACCTTAACATCAACACGGCTTACTACGCCTTTTAAAACAATTCACGATCTCCACCAATTTCACATGTGCTACAACTTTTATCGTATCTTCTATCTATTTCATCATATCTTCTACCTATTTCGTCATACCTTCTGCAGGATTCGGGATTTTTCTGCCTCTGAACTAATACAACATCTCTGGGGTGGTTAAAGACACGGCGACACAATTTATCCAGTTCCGTGACCTAGCTCAATACATTACACAACTCATGGCTCTCACAAGTTGAGAGGTTTACACATGAACAACAACTACATAATTTTCCAGGGACGAATGCGAGGATTTTCTTCCGTGGTTCTACGTTACTCTGTGGCGACAACAACAACAACTCTGATCTGGGGCGTTCCGAGGCACCACAATTACAACAACATCTTTGGCATAAACCTCTTGCACAAGTGTGGCATATCCTATCACAGTACTCTTTGGCACTACGAGCGTCTCTTTTGTTACGTTCACGAGTTTTACCAGCGCTGTTAACCTTTTACTAGACACTCTAAGAGGTACGCGACTGTCCTCTTCAACTAGATCGACCCTGTCAATGATCTCTTCGGCAAGTCCACCCTCAACTTCCGGACCTCCATCTACTGTGTGCACACCATGACATATAGTCACCTTGTCTCCTTTGACGTGTTCGTGATGAGGAACGAAACACTGAGACACATCCCTTTGACCCATCAAAAAGGGGATAACAAAACTACGGTCACCCACCCTCCAAGGCACCGATCTATCAACTACACAGGTACCGTGACGGCTGTTCGGACTGTTCACTAGACTCGTCTTACGGAGTCTCCCAATAATCGTCCCTGTATTCAAATGAGCTTCAACGTTACCACTATTTACCTCAGAATAATCGTCATTGGAGTTCTTACCGGTAAAACAAAAATCACACACTGCTCTTGCTACGCGGACCCCCGGAACATTCGTCAACGCCGATTCAATAAGACGGGTTTTCGAGTTGACATCCCCACTCGCCACGTGCAAAGCAACCTCAGCGACAATCTCCGAGCTCGGTGGCAGAATCGTATTATGTATTAATCTAGTCTCCCAGTACTCTACTTCTGGTGACATCTCGGATCTGAACTCAGAGTTGGCCATGTTCCCAGTTCGTTTCCAGTCACTGTCAAGACCATAATTACCTATAGTACAAGACTCACAGGTGTTCATATCTTTTTAAATTAATTTATTTTCTTAAAGATCGATTCTGGCATCGTATTGACGGAGAAAGTCAGTTCGAAGTATTCCCACGAATGGAAGTTCTGATGAACATACAAGGCACCAGTATGGGTATCGTTGTTCATTCACGCACACATCTATGTATTGGGTACCTGTGATCTGAAGCGCATCTCCAGTTACGCCTTTCGCTCCTAATCGAGATTCATCGATTTCACTCTTGCTGATGCCAGGTCGAACAAGAGAAACATCGGATACTGTGTCGATCAAGAACGAGTGAGACTGGCCTTCGACAAGAACAGTTACTACAATCTCTTTTCCCCCAATTACTGATATTACTGCTGTGTGGTGCCCGGGGGTGACACCCGGCCCTGCGCATTTCGGCGGCCACCAGAATTACGTGGAGAACTGCTACTACTATTCGAGACATTCCCTGGGTTTTTGTTGCCATAAGTTTGTCTCGCTTGACTTGTGTTTGCATGACAGCCACAATCTCTAGAGATGTGTCCTATCTTACCACAATTAAAACATTTTACGTTGATATACTGTTCCTTGCCGGTACTCGTGTTCTTGGGAGTATAACTTCCTGCTCCCGCATCACTATTATCATTAAAATCTTGTTTCAAACCACGGTATGAATACTTTTTTTCTCTTTTGCGGATATTCCGATCTAGTTTTGCGTTCCTGATGAGCTTCTGTTATCTCTAAAGCGATGGCTAAATGTTACGCTTCGTCCATTGTTTGCGGCATTTTGTATCTCAACTGGACACCTACATTACCTAGTAGACCATTTGCAAAAGCTGCTAATAATCTGTTTTCAGCCTCCTGATTTAAAATTTTCTGCTGTTCTGCATTTTCTACCTGCTGTATAGTTTTCTCGCACAATTTACGACATCTATCCGCGAAGCTCAGTGCGTTTTCACCAAATTTCTGTTTTACCTTATGTAACGTATAATAATGAAACTGCAATGGCTGACCTTCTCGAAAACGTTCAGTTAATTCTTCCTTGAGAATTTTATAAGTACAGTGAAAGTCCGTTATAACGTAAATTTATAACGGCGCCAAAAGTTTATGTTATAACGAACTTACGTTATAAACAAAAAATTAAAAAAAAAAAATTATATAGCATTTTGTTCATGTATTTTGTGAAGGCACATTTTTTACTGTGTAAATTCACAGCAAAAGTAAAAGAAATGAACATAAAATTTAATTAACTAACATAAGATATACCAGCACTTACTATAAGCAAAAATATTAAATGTGCGGCCGTCATACGTCGGGACTTGCGGCCGTGACGCACAGTGT
>PNEQ01135424.1:0-15935 GCA_003012365.1 Medauroidea extradentata
CCCTCATTTCAAACTTCCCGCCGCACCTTAGTTCGCCCTCTGGCCGCTAGGTGTACTGATTACCAACCACCGCTGGACAATAGACTTCAGTGTGCCTCCACTCACCTGATGAAGCAGATGTAGTCTGCGAAACGTTGTGACCGCGCGTCCGCGGAGAAATGTGTTCGTCCTATGTGTGTGTGTTTCTATCTGCAAGTACTATCCTGTGAGTACTTGTGCACAACTCTTTCTGTTTTAATTGTAATAAAGCAGAATATAGAGGAAGAAGGAACAACAACAAGGAGATCCAGGTGGTGATGAATTGAACAGAGCGGAGTACACAGTCAATGCTTAGGAGGTCGGTGAGGGAGTGGAATGTATTTTGCAGGAGTAGGTGACAAGAGCAGTAGCTTACAGCTTGCAGCCGAGCAGATGCTAATATGGACTGTGTTATGTATTAATAGACAATGCGTCAATTCCTAGTTCAGTTTAAGATATTTTTGTGCATTGGAAGGGTCTTATAAAAATTACATTACTTTACTCATATTTCCTGTTAATAAACATATTGGATTTATAATACTGTACTAATATACTTTTTGTAAGACTGTTTCAAATCTGAAAAACAGCATGCTTTTACTGATTAACTTAAAAATGTATGCTTAACACTGTCCATTGCAAGTTATTTTACGTCACCAACTATAGAACCAAAATGTACTTACGACTGTAACAAACTCCTACCAATTTAATTACATTTATAGTCATTATTACAAGAAGTTCTAAGTATTTGTGTTTACAAAATTTTTATAAAAAAAAAAGCTATGTATGTGTCAACTTATTGTACATGCTAGCATAGGCTTAAGTCCATATTACAACATTGGAACTACCTCACGTAAGATATTCTATGATGATTTTGAAAAGAATAAAAAAATATTCGTACGCCCATGAGTGTTAAAATGTAGAATTCCTCTCTATATTACATTGATTAGCCAACGTGACTTTATTGCTGAAGTACTCAACACAGTAACTGTAGGCACATTACTAACAAAACACAATTTTACACATAATTAAACAGCTTAATAAAATTAGTTTAACTTTTCTAATCACTGTTGCTGTATAAATAAAAGTTAACTAGGGCGTATACAGAAACTGTAATATCATTTGTACTGCGATGCCAAGTGAAAAACTAGTGTTCTAACTTGGACCTCAACGCTGCCAACAAATACTCTTGGGTAATAGTTACAAATTCTTTAAACTTCCAAACTTCCCAACTCCCTCCCTATCAGTCTACAAAACATTCATCACTCTCACAGACGTAACCAGCATAGACTGTCTCCCTCCCCCTCTATACCCTCTCTTAGGTGACATTGAACCCTCCCCATCCTTCCTCGCCATTAACCCCCCCCCCCTGTATACCCTAACCAGTCTTTCCACTATCATCCTTTCCCTCGGAGGTCTCTATCCCATTTTCTTCCTCACTGATGGTCTGTAATTTCCTTCCTGCTTACCCTTCTGCCCGGCTGCCTTTTCAACTTAACCTTTGCCCAGCTCGCTGCGCTTCTTTAAAACTTTGTCTACTCCACACCTCAACCTTCACTTATGGGTCCCATTCTGCTGCTGTATGCTCAACACTCGGTAAACCATCGTTAAATATGTCGTTTCCTTGCCCTTCCAGCTAACTCTTTTCATTACCTTTCACAACATTCCCAATACCCGTATCCTTTTTGTAACCACTCTCTCTACCTAGGAGCTCCACCTGAGGTCACCCTGCAGCACCACTTCTGAGTACTTGTATTCTGTCGCGTCCTATATATATATCTTTTAATATTTTATTCTTAGATTATGGTTACTCTACACAGTACTTAAGTTACAGATTAAATAGCCACTGTGTATCGTAATTGTATTCTGTGTTTTTCTCTAGTGATAAGGTTCAACGTTTATGTGGAAGTTCCCATGTCTAACTCAACTTATCTGTCTGTTTCAGAGTAATGAAATGACTATGTTATTTCTGAATTTGATTCAGAACTTTCACCTGTCACTGATGTTAATGAAGCCATGAGCATGGTGCAGCAATGGACCGAGCGTGGTGGTGCAGTAACTAAGCAAGGTGGAACAGTGGTAAACACTTGTCTACATTCAGGAGGACCAGGGTTCAATCCCCGGTTCTGGCCATCTTCATTTCAATTTTGCAAGGTTTTCTGATATCACAAATACGGGGGTGTTCCCTTAACAAGCCTCGGCCAACTCCTACCTTCATTTCACTATGTACCTATACCAAGATCTTGTGCTGTTCGAGGGCACGTAAAGTGACCAAGTGTATAAAATAAATAAAGTTTGTTTGTATGAATCACTTAAGATTTTGATCAGTTAGAGAAGACATTAATTAAATTATGTATTGCTATCAGTTTTTTATTCTAAAGCAGTTGTCTCCTCTCCTGAGGAAACAAGAAGCGTTGGTGCAGATATCTGTGGTCAACCAAGTGACAATATTCTCGTATCCTTGTCACGTGTTTTCATTGTGTCCGTGTGTACTTGCTCCTGCAAGCTATCTAGGGAATCAAATAATGTGTCTGTTGTTACAAATTCATTTGTGAATAGCATCAAAAAACTAGCACACTTATGCTAGTCTCCTCAACAACTCCCAGGCATCCACTAAGAGCTTGATGTTGTCTGGGAATGAGAAACCCCAGCTCACCTTCTGTAGAAACCGGTAGTGTTGAATCTCCTAGACATGGCTACAAGCTTCAGTGACACCAGTACTCAGTCAGCTCGTAGAGTACTATCCCGTGGGGATAGAAAAAGTACTCATTGTTAATATTATTGTGTTTTTCAGCTGGTTTTCTAAGACGACACAGCAGTACAAGGTATAGGTCCTTAAGTTTTAGTTTCATTAAGATGAAGACATAATTGTAAGGTCAAGATGTAAATGCAAAATTTAAATGACATTGTTGTATATACATCTGTTATGTTTTAAATTATACTCAGTTAAATAATAGTTTCTGAGCATTAAGTTGTTTTAAACTACATACATGTATGTCGTACCAAAACTTTATTCTTGCCAAGTTGCAAAATTATGTTTTCTCAGGAAAATGACATATCATTTCATGACAGACCAACTTAAGTACCCTACATATATTTGGTTACCCCAGGCAATAAAGATTTATGTTAGCATGACCTACATCTGCTGCTAATATTTCTGATTTTTTAATTTTGAATAAGATAGTGTGAATTAATTGAAGCACCACCCAATGTTTATCCTAAGATTTGGTGGGATTATAGCATATTGATAGTATCTGGAATATAATGATGTATCCATTTGGTGCTAAGAATTTTTGTCTTTGCATCAGACCAGGTGACTATAATGTCGAAATGATTGTATTATTTAAAAATGCAGAAAATGTTTTGTTTTTTCTTATATTGGAACCACGTTAATACAAACCTTTTAATGCAAAGTTGTTACCTGTCCCCTTAAAATGAGGTGAGATTGTTACGGGCGCGGTCTACCGCAGTTTTCATCACCATTTATTATTTGTACCAGATATTTTTTTCTTATTTTAGACACAAAATATGAATAAATTTAGCTCATGAAAATTTTTTTTATCTCTAATAGTTTTCGCATAATGGCTTGTAAAATTCACGTTTTGCATGTTTCTGTTTTAACGACTACACTAAAACCAACTGATATACCAAACTCAAAAAAATCACAGTGGATAAAGATATTGCAGGCTACAATGTCATGCTCATAAAAATAAAGAATAAAAATTATTTGTATTTAAAAAAAAGTATTGAATTTTTAAATTTTTTTTTAGTTTCAGACTTTTTTAAAAATACAAATAATTTTTATTCTTTATTTTTATGAGTCATTGTAGCACGCAATGTCTTTATCCACTGTGATTTTTTTGAGTTTGGTATATTAGTTGGTTTTAGTGTAGTAGTTTAAAACGGAAACATGCAAAATATGAATTTAACAAGCAATTACGTGAAAACTATGAGAGATAAAAAAATTTCATAAGAGCCAAATTTAGACACATTTTGTGTCTAAAATAAGAAAAAAAGATCTGGTACAAATAAAATATTTAAAAATTGTGATGAAAATTGCGGTAGACCGTGCCCAGGCTCAATGAAAAGTTCCCTTATATATAAATCAATGTAATATCAAATTCAGTGGTTTGAAAGAAGTCATGGTGATGGCCAGAAAGTTTGTATTTTGAGACTAAACATCCTGAAAATATATTTACAAAACATTTTTATATTTTGTAAATACCTGTTAATACAAACATCTTTGTTACAAACTGCAAAAATTAGATTCCTTCAGGTGTGTATTAATGAGGTTCAACTTGTACAAAATTATCAGTTAAATAATTTTATAATATGTATGCTGTAGCACCTGCTGCAAAACTTGTGTGTAACAAAACAGAAGAAACTGAATTGTGTGTTTTTGAGAGCTTCTTAATAGCAAGTCTAATTACAGCATTTATTTTGTAGTGAACCTAGACTTAAAACAAAAACAAAAAAAACGCTAATTTTGCTACGGAGAATTTTGTATGTAGCCTATGAACGTTTTGTGTGTACTGTCAGCGTTTGAGTGTGTAACAATATTTTAGTCATAAAATGAAAAAAAAAAAACTTGGCTGTTTACTGTTTTTGTTACCATGTCAGTACTTTTGTAGGCTGAAACATTAATCACACCGAGTACGTACACATCTCAAACTGTTCTGTACTCGTTCACTGTTGACAAAAACATGTAACCTAGATATTCTACATACAAAACTCTTTACAACATTGCATTACGTTTTACATTTCTAACCAGGTGTCAAAGTACACTCGTACTTTTTGTTTGCTGGTTATAACATTTTATGAAATGCCTCTTGGCCAGTGAGTTTTCATGGTTTCCCTTCCTTTTCATTCAATTTAGTAGGGATAAACTTGGTGGAACTGCTTATCATCTGGTAGCTCTAAGTGGCCCGCTTCAGTGTAAACTTACCTAGCTATGTATTAATCACCACTAATCTGGTGTACAGAGTGGTCTTTTAGTAAAAGATAATAGTAGCTGCTCATTGTACTTCGTGCTGAAATTTGTGTCATCATTATTTGTAAGTAGCTCACAAGAGTTATAATTTCAGTTATATGCTGTAGTTTTACATGTATGCTTCCTGTAATGCAACATTCAACAATTGGTAGTTCTCCAATGAATCATGTGTTTGTAATGTGTATGTATGTAAATGTACATAATGATCAAGAAATAAAGTTTTTTTTACTTAATTGTTGTTTGATGTTGTTAATCAATAATTTTGACGGGGATCCTTTTAAGAAGGTTCGACATTCCAATTTTATTTATATTGCAAAGAGTAACTGCAATGCATTTAATACTGTAGTTAACCAGGTAATTTAATAATTGCAATAAAATGAGAGGTGTCATCACCATAAACCAATATTCACATTTGAGCATGAACTATATAGAATAAATGTTTGCTTGACCGTGACATTGTATAATGTGTTCAATATTTATTTGTACATTACTATCCAATCGCAGCATTTATTGGGCAATGTGATTTATGATAGTGTTAAGGTAAGTACCTGTAAAAAAATTTTTGCGGTGCACATTTTTCTGGTGGTTTTTATTTTTATTAAGCTGATAATCCTCGTGAAGCTTATTTTCAGTAAATTTTAGTACTTTTAACACTTTTGGGCCTCTTACAAAAAAATTTTTCCTGGCAATATATATATTTGCAGACTTTTGTCGTAGATGTTATAAGAAATAGTTTTTATCTGTAAAGTTGATTTTCAATAGCAGATTACACATCTTCACAAAGCATATAAGTTAAGCATTTATAACAATATGTTCTGTGATTTCGGGAAGTTTAACTTATATTTTTATTAAGTCGTACATTTGTCAAAAATTAAATCATGGAAAATGTGTAAAGTTGAATTTTAATCAAAATTCGCTTAGCCTATCCAGAACAACTACTGTAAATTATTTGACTGCTGTGCAAGTATATGGAGATAATATTTGCAATAAAGCAAATATTACGGATTGATACACATTTTGGGTTTTTTTCCTAGTGTATTTTCTCTTTTTGCAGTTAACACGTATTTATGATAATGGTTTCAAATATATTTGCTGTGAATTGTTTTAAGGTATTATAAAAATAACTGCTAAGGGCATTACGGTGGGGGAAAGTCATAATTTCATATCTGTATGAAACAGTGTTAGTTTTGTAGATGTTGCTTGGGAGTAAGTTTTCCTCTTGTAAAAAAATTGTCCACCAGTTTTCCCTTTATAGCTTTCCTAAGTTACAGTTTGTATGTTTTATGTTCTTATGATAAGCTGTAAAAATCAATATGCATAGTGCAGTGGAAAAATTGACATTGAAACTACATGTCGTGGGATACTCCTTGACATACAAAAAAGACCACTATAGAATATTTTTGTAGTAAAAAAATAATAAAATTAGCAAAAAATTCTAACCTTCAGCAATTTTTTAAAATACAAAATATATGTATATCAGAATCCCATGACTGTATCAATATATATATAATTTTATATATATATATATATATATATATATATATATATATATATATATATATATATATATATATATATATATATATATTTCACTGTGTTTATTGGTTTTTGTAGATTACAAGAATGAAATACATACAAATTTAGACTTTGAAAAGCTTTTATGGGGAAACTGGCTGATCTAATTGTTTTGGTAAGAGGAAAATATATTCGCAAGTAATATCTACAAAACTAACACTGTTTCAGATAAATATAAAAATATGCCTTTTTTTCAATACATCTAGTCTACTGAGAAATATATTCAAATAGCCCGCCACACAGTCGTTGGACGTAGTTCTCATTGTCCCGCTAGATCGCACCACCAGCGAGAGATTTGGTTGGGGAACGGTAGATTGCAGCACAGTCGTGCAGTTGAATCGTGGTACATCGAGGAAGCGTTGACTTACCAGTCTTACTCTGTATCGTCGTACAATAAGAACCAATAGAACCCACTAGAATACAACACAATCCAATGGGACAAAATACAATAAGAACCAACATAATACAACAGAACACAATAGAACCCACTAGGATACAATACAATCGTATGGGACAAAGTACAATAAGAAACAACAGAATACAACAGAACACAATGGGACCCACTAGGTCACAACAGAAACCAATGGGACAAAATACAATAAGTACCAGCAGAATACAACATAACACAATGGAACCCACTTAGATACAACAGAATCCAATGGGACACAATACAATAAGAACCAACAGAACACAATAGAACCCACTAGGGTATAACAGAAACCAATGGGATAAAATACAATAAGAACCAACAGAATGCAACAGAACACAATGGAACCCACTAGGTCACAAAAGAAACCAATGGGACAAAATACAATAAGTACCAACAGAATACAACATAACACAATGGAACCCACTTAGATACAACAGAATCCAATGGGACACAATACAATAAGAACCAACAGAACACAATAGAACCCACTAGGTCACAACAGAAACCAATGGGACAAAATACTATAAGTACCAACAGAATACAACATAACACAATGGAACCCACTTAGATACAACAGAATCCAATGGGACACAATACAATAAGAACCAACAGAACACAATAGAACCCACTAGGGTACAACAGAAACCAATGGGATAAAATACAATAAGAACCAACAGAATGCAACAGAACACAATGGAACCCACTAGGTCACAACATAAACCAATGGGAGAAAATACAATAAGTACCAACAGAACACAATAGAACCCACTAATATGCAACACAATCGAATGGGACTAAGTACAATAACAAACAACAGAATACAACAGAACACAATGGGACCCACTAGGTCACAACAGAAACTAATGGGACAAAATACAATAAGTACCAACAGAATACAACATAACACAATGGAACCCACTAAGATACAACACAATCCAATGGGACACAATACAATAAGAACCAACAGAACACAATAGAACCCACTAGGATACAACACAAACCAATGGGATAAAATACAATAAGAACCAACAGAACACAATGGAACCCACTAGGTCACAACAGAAACCAATGGGAGAAAATACAATAAGTACCAACAGAATACAACAGTACACAATAGAACCCACTAGGATACAACAGAAACCAATAGAACAAAATACAATAAGAAACAACATAATACAATAGAACCCACTAGAATACAACACAAACCAATGGGATAAAATACAATAAGAACCAACAGAATACAACAGTACACAATAGAACCCACTAGGATAAACACAAACTAATGGGACAAAGTACAATAAGAAACAACGAAATACAACAGAACACAATGGGACCCACTAGGTCACAACAGAAACCAATGGGACAAAATACAATAAGTACCAACAGAATACAACATAACACAATGGAACCCACTAAGACGCAACACAAACCAATGGGACAAAATACATTAAGAACCAATAGAATACAACAATACACCATAAAACTTCACTAGGACACAACAGAAACTAAGGGAACAGAATACAACAAGAACCAATAGATTACAACAGAACAACATAGAACCCACTAGAATACAACAGAAACCAATGGAACAGAATCCAATAAGAACCAACTGAAAACAATAGGAACCATCATATAAGTTTACAACAGGAAACACTGAAATAGGCCAAACCACACATTAAATACAACAGAAAGCACAACAGAATCCACTAGCTTGGCCATAAAAACCAACAAAAAATCTCTGTTGGGTATACAACAGAAACCAACAGATAGGCTATAGAAACCAACAAAATTTTTCTGTTGTATTTCCTGTTGGTTTTTGTTGTAAATATTTTGTAGGGGTCCAAAGAGAATACATTATTATTTCAACAACAATAATACATAAAATATCAGTAATTACACAACCAGGATGTTTTCCCCCTTTAGAGGAATAATAGTTCAACATAACAAAACTGTTAAGGATACAAGCTCAATTTCAGGCAAAATATTAGTCCTCTTTGGGGGTAAAACCTAGCAACAAATACATTTTAAAACCTCTCCAGCTACTGTCTATCCCATGAAAGAATTCAGTATTTTAACAGCCGACACTACCAATATTTGTAACATGTGGCATAATAACATACAATTTAAGGGCCAATTTCACCAAACAAATGTTAACCGAGGTGTAAATAAATTAGGTGTACAGTTAAACCAGGATGACCCAACATCCCAAGATGAATATTCTCAGGACATTCCAACATCCCTGAGAGGATTTCCTAGTTATAGTCTTAAACTTAGGTTAAACATTTGTTTGTTACGGCGACATTTGTACAGGTAACTAATCTCGTGTAGATACTCAGAGTTTAATTTTCTGAGCTTCGTTTTATCGTATTTACAAGGAAGTGACATTGCTGTTTTATCTTGTGTTTATCTATAACTTTCATCTTTGCTGCGTAGCATTATACTACAACTCTGATGAAGTGTATACTGTACACTAAAAATGAGATTTCAAATTATTTACTGAAAAAGTATAATGAATGTATTTTTAGCATATCGATGAAACTACTGTGACTTAAGGAACACAAGCAGATTGTTTCATTTTACCAAAATGCATTTTCATGCGTTTATGTGCCTCGTGACTGTGACAGGGATGTGCAGAAAAATTGATTGTTTATACATAAGAAGATTTTTACTTGCTTGAGGATTCCAGAATATGTAACTACATATACAAAGACATTATTATAAAGTTAATACGAGTCGACTGGATGATTTTGGCTCGTTCGTGCTCGTACAATGCGTTTGAAATGGAGCAATGAATTACAATTGATGTTTCTTGTATACCTCTATATGTTTTGTGATATTAAAGAAAATTTAACATGTATATTTAATCTGTGTGTGGTATGTATAAAATTCGCAATATTTTTTTTGTGTTTGCTTAATGTGTACCTTCAATCTGGAAACACATGAAAATTTTTGGTGAAATAACAATACCCCATTAGGCCTACATGACAAATACACCAATAAAGAAAATTTTAATGTGTCGTAAATTACATATTAAGGAATAAGGTAGGCCTAAAATCTAATTATTTTTATGTGAAGTGACTAGTGCAACCACTAACTCACAAACACTTTCTCTCTCTCCCTCTCCCGCCCTACACTATCATAATTGAACACACACACTTGGCAGATAGCAGTCAGTGTCAAAATTCACAACTCAATTATATGTCTAAGAAAATCAACTACCCTGCCGCAAACACATCTTTAGTTTTTCTAAGCAGATAGTTTATGTGAAAGCCATGAGTGAGAAGCAGTGATGCATACAAGGTCATTAAGGGCGCAGTCTACTGCAATTTTCATCACCATTTATTTATTTTTTATTTGTACCAGATATTTTTTTTCTTATTTTAGACACAAAATGTGACTAAATTTGGCTCTTATGAAATTTTTTTATCTCTCATATTTTTCGCGTAATGGCTGGTTAAAGTCATATTTTTGCATGTTTCCGTTTTAACGACTACACTAAAACCAACTGATATACCAAACTCAAAAAAATCACAGTGGATAAAGACATTGCAGGCTACAATGACATGCTCATAAAATTTAAGAATAAAAATTATTTGAATTTTAAAAAATTGCTGAAACTGAAAATAAAAATTTTAAAAGTTCAATATTTTTTTAAAAAATGCAAATATTGTTTATTCTTTAATTTTATGAGCATGTCATTGTAGCCTGCAATGTCTTTATCCACTGTGATTTTTTTGAGTTTAGTATATCAGTAGGTTTAAGTGTAGTCGTTAAAACGGAAACATGCAAAATATGAGTTTAAAAAGCCATTACACGAAAACTATGAGAGATAAAAAAAATTCATAAGAGTCAAATTTAGTGACATTTTGTGTCTTAAACAAGAAAAAAAATATCTGGTACAAATACAAAATAAAATAATGATTAAGAAAATTGCGTTTTACCGCGCCCTTAACAGTTATCTTAGTATGTTACTTATTGTAAACTTTAATTACAAAGTTATTTGTTTATTTTTACTGGCGGTGACTTAGTTGTGTATGACAACTTAAAGGTGAGGAGGGAAGAAACTTTAGGCCTAGCATGATAATAAAGGAATTGGGATGAACACTGTTGAGGGGCAGTAACAGAATGGAAAGACTGGTCAGGCTGTATAAGGTGAAAAGCAAGGAGGGGGATGGGGCGGTTTGGCTTGCAAAGTAAGTCAGTACTGGGTGTAAATGGAACATTAAATAATAATTAAATAAATAAGAGAATTTTTAAGGGATAAGGAAACAACAGTGAAAAGATTCGGAGAGTGTGAAGAAGATTGGAGAGGAGTAGACATGCTAGTTTAATGGTGAAGAGTGGAATGCACTACGGGAGTAGGCCTACTAGTTGGTGACTGTGAGGTAAGTTGGATGAATTTGAAAGGGGCTGGAGGATTGATGCTTTGCAGATGGGGAGGAGTCTGCCCGCCACCAGGCGTCAGCCCAATTTTGAGTGTAAAAACTTATTACTACTAATTATTTCCGGTTAATTAGCGCAACTGTTTATTTTATTGTACCAATGTTTGTGTTCCTTATGAGACTTATTGTCGCATTTAACAATTATTTCTTTTTTTTTTTGTAGTATTATGTGTATTTGCAGATACCCCGACACCAAATGAAATGCATTTACCATCGAGATTTGTTATTCCAATCATATTGTGTAATCAGTTTTTATTGCATTGGTTTATATTTTTTCCTCGTAATTTTTTACTTTTTCCTATCAAAGGATTTTTCCCTATTTCTCTGTTAATTTTTCCCCACTATGCTTTAGATTCATACTGCATACTAAGTAATTTTATAAAAACATGTTTTTGTAATCTATATATATAAAAATGAAAGCTGACTGGTTGACTGACTGACTGACTGGCATATCAAACTGCAGCCCAAACCGCTGAACCTAGAATCGTGAAATTTTTTTGTGGGGGTTCCCTTCAGGTCGTAGGCGAGCACTATGAAGGGATTTTTCGAAATTCGACCTCTAAGGGGGTGAAAAGGGGTGAAATGTGTTTCCGAAGAAACGTCGATAGAGCTCGAACCCGACGGCCTATCATCGTGATTTTTACTTTAATAGGAAACTCGTAAAAATGCATATTTGCCAATTAAAGGATTTTTCGAAATTCAACATTTAAGGGGGTGAAAAGACCTTAAATGTGTTTCCAAAACAAATATCGATATCTATCGAACCCTTCGGGATAGAGAGTTGATATTCACTTCAAAATATTGCTTAAGTAAATACCTAAAAAGTAGTTTTAGGTTTTTTTTGAAATTCGACCTTCAGGCAGTAAAAAGGGGCAAAATGTGTTTTTTATGAATCGTCTATATCTTTGAAACACAATTGGCTATCGTTATGATTTTTACTTTAATTGGTTATGTATACAAATGTCTATGACAGGAATCCAAGACGTTTCTAAATTCTTTAATTAAGGTGGTGAAAATACGTGAAATGTGTTTTCAATTATCCTTCCATATCTATAGAACTAATCGAGATATCGAAGTGCTATTTGCTTTAAATTGATGCTTTTGTAAGTGTCCCAAGTACCATTAAAATATATTTTCCGAATTCGGCCCTAAACCGGTTAAAACGGGGGTAAAATGTGTTTTCGATTCTCTATCGATATATATCGATCCCAATGATTTTTATATAGCGACGTCATTTTTGTTTAAGATTGATGCTTACTCATATACCTGAAAAACAATTTTTACGAATTTTTGAAATTCGCCACCTAAGGAGGTGAAAAGAAGTGAAAAGTGGTGAAAAGTGTTTACAATTAATCGTCTATATATCTTGAACCCAGCGAGCTAATGTTGTGTTTTTCACGTCCGCGAGACATCAATAAAGTATTATAAAACGTGATTAAAGGGTTTTTCGAAATTTACTCTCTTAGGTGGTGAAAAGACCATGATTGTGATTTAGATAAATCCTCGATATCTATCGAACCCGTCGAGATATACAATTAATTTTTGCTTCAGGATGATGATTGCAGAAATGATCGCAAATGCTTTAAAGACTTTTCGAAATTCGATTTCTCAGTACTGTGTAGGGGTGATATGTGTTTTTTTAGTGAATGATCGATTTTGGTTCGACTGAACGGCCTAGCGATGTAATATACACTTCAATTGGATACTTATACAAATGTCTAATGCCCGGTTGCACAAAGGAAGTTCAGGCATTGATGTTAGATCACTGGCAAGATGATCTATGATCAGTGTCCTTAGTGTTTCACAAAACAAGATCAGCACTTGATCCAAGTCATTTTGAACGTGATCCTGAACTGTCGATATTTCTTGGTTCAATAAATGATCCTAGATCATAGCCATTACCAAATTTATGGTAGCCATATTTGTTGTAATTTCGAAATGTATGTGTATTGATTTAAAGATAATTTACGTACGTCAGCGAAGGTACTGAGTATAAAAGAGCTTTGCATCGCAAATTAGAAGTTAACTTAAGAAATAATTTCCTCTTAACATTCTGTTACGCTCTTATGTGAATTGTTGGTAGTTAGGTTAGGGCATTCGCAGATATATGAGTTAATGGAAAATTTGTATTGATGTCTCGTTTGTCAAAACGTACAGTTACTATTTCGCTGTTCTCCTCACGCCGCTTACAGCATTAAAAGTGGAAGATAACTCATCCCACGCCCATTCCTTTTGTTTGATGTGTACACCATCGGCTTTTTTGTTTTCGTGAATGTGAAATCTTTCTTCCAGTAAGTTACTTCTCTTTAAATTGTCCATGCTTTCAACACAAAGCGTTCAAATCCAATCAACAAACACACCATTCACATTTACAATCTCAACATCAATAATGCTAGCCAACCTAACCACTCATGATTTCCAAATCTGTATGACATTATTATTAATAACTAATGATGTCACAATTGTTCTGACCAATAGGCGTTAAACACCACTCTGCTGTACAGTGTTGTCAGATGTAACGTTTCGTCGAACCCCAGTTCTCATGATCCCAAATCAAAAACTTGCAGAATACGTTTGTGCAACGTTTGTCACGATAAATCCCAGATCAACTGTGATCTCACGTCATAGGATCTTGGATCACAGTATTTTTTGTGCAACCGTGCCTGTGATGTGAATCTAAAATATTTCGGAATTCGTCACCCAAAAGAGTGAAAAAACACAAAATTTGCTTTCCATCAACCCACGATATCTATCTAACTAGTAGCGATATTGAGGCGTAGTTCGCGTTAGAGTGATGCTTATGTAAGTATTTAAAAATATATACATATGCACGTTTTTTTAATTTATAACATAACATGATTATTTAGAATAAAACTAAGTTGGTCAACATAAGGCAGACGATCAGAAAAGCCGAAACGAGCAGCGAGATATAACCTTTACAGGAGTTTCACTCTACAGTAACCTATCGATATGTGGTTTTGTACAACCTCTATGATCCTGGGACATTTTTAAATTAAATTTTATGTTCATGAATTATTTCGACGTTACGTGACGCATTTGTTTCTTACTAAGGTCTAAATTACGGGAGGTTCTGGGCTCGAATTTCGTTTTAAGCTGTGTGCGTACGTTCAATTCTAACACACAAAAACTAATAAAAGGGAGAACGAATTAGTGCAATTTACATGTAGTCGTTTAGAAGGGGTGAAATTGCAGTTCGCTTTCCACTTAGGTTCCTCTACATCGGCTGACATAAAGTCGGTACACTGCCAAAATGATTAAGTAATGCATGTTATTTTGTTTAAAAATACTATTGAATTGTAGATATGAACAAAAATGTGGTAAGTTACTATACTGTGACACAACAGTACGAAACGACGAATAGACTTTAAACTTGGGTAATTGTTCGTAAACAACATATACATTTTCCTAACATTTTTATCATTTTATCTCATTTTGATTTGGTCACTTTTGGCAGTAAACCGACGATATATCATCTCACTAAAAACGTTTCCGCGAAACCTTTACCCACTGAAACTTTGTAGTGGCATTTAAGTTCAAATGAATATTTTGAAAATATATAATTGAGGGCACCGTCACCAATGGTTGTGAACAGGGTAAATCAGAGATTTTTCATTCGATTGACCTCTTACCTTAGGTGTCTGTAATTACCCCACAACGTCAAATTGGCAGGGCTACAATAATGCCCAAGCAAAGTCGCTGTTAGTGGCAGGGACAATCTTAAGACTGCTTTTCGCGTGGACAGCTATAGCTACTTATCCTGCTGCAGAATTAGTTCAACATTCTAACACTTGATGACGGAAGTTCCAATCTTGTATACAAAGAGGTTTTTTTAACTAAAGTAAACATTACCAGTTACGAATAATACTCGCGAGCAAAGCCGCGGGGGACTGCTAGTACTAATATAATTTTACAAGAAATGTAAAGTTTTATACGTGCAACTCGTAGGCTATATGTAAAATGCTGTCGCAACATCTTAATTAATGAGACTTGGCTTGTCGTAACAGTGTCGTGTGAAACTATAGTAGCAAATCATCTACTCACTAACTGACCAAAAATGTAAAATACTTTATGCAAGAAACAGCAGGACTTCTCGTTCAAATTTAAGGTGAAGATCTTTCATTTGAGCAGTGCCTCAGGAAATATTTTTTTCTGAATAAACACTAAAGCTTAGAGAAAATCTGATCCAGCCATTTTGTAGATAAAACTGAGTTCTTTCATTTTATGATAGTGTTATTTTTCTACCGATTATGCATTTTTTAAGAAATAAGTTTAAAATTTTTAAAACTAAATTTTTATTACTTACATTGTATGTACATAATTTATGTGTTGCATGAACATTACGCCCACTGTTTTGAATAAACTCATAAGAACAGATTTTCAATGCACCGAAAGGAAAATTATTTATTAATGTTATTTTATTTGAACTGAGCGTGCATAGCCGTTAGAACCAAGCGGCAGAAAC
>PNEQ01135425.1:0-15931 GCA_003012365.1 Medauroidea extradentata
ACTTGGTGAACCGCAGCCAAACAACAAGGGGGTCAAGTTTCCATGCGAGTGTCCAGACCTGTTCTTCTACGGCCTTGGTTTAAGAGGGCGTGGTACATAATTCAACGTTAAAAGCGTTAATCTATAACTGTAGATTTCTTGAAGCCAATTTACGAAAATTAAACAATAGCAACCCTAGACAATAGTTTAAGCCAACTTTTTAAACAATATTGTTTCCAGTATTATGAGCTTGTGAGGCACAATCTCTGATGCCAGAACCTCGTGCATTTAACTGCGGCGCAAGAGATTACGCGTAACAAATTAGTAATTCTGGATAAATATTTACTCATAAAGTTGGCAAATACCATTATCTAGTATTGTCATTGAGTATTTTATCCATATTGGCTTCAAAAAAGTGCAAATATAAATTGATGTTTTCAGTGTTTATTTATCTACCACACACTCTTAAGCTGTTTTACTATTAAGTTCTCCATTTTTCGTTATGTTAGGTAATGTTAGGTTAGGCAAACTAACAAAAACACATAACATTTTGGTAAAATAACCGAACCTAAACAATATAACCTAACAAAAATTACAATCTTAGAAAACTAAAATTTTCTTTACATAGGATTACTTCTAACATCCATAATAACATTTTAATTAATAGACTATACATCTATAATCAATAGTTTAGCATGTAATAGCAGAACAAAAACAAAACCTTTAACAATCAATTTACATATTGTACTATCAACTTTCACGACATGATGTATTTTTTAAGGTTATGTAGCAATAGCATTACTATAATACCCAAATTTCTGGAATTTGGTCACGTCGCTCATGGATGTTGCACACGAGAAATAAGTCTATCATACTGATTTTAATACTTTACCACATAGTAGGCCTACCTAACCTAAGTCAATTAATTTCAACTCGATACACGAGACACTTGTGTATACTTCGGTTAATTTATTAAATAAACTCACTACAAATAGGTTAGGAACTGAGTGGCTAACCGATACGAACTTGGAAATTAATTTCGTGAACAAACCACACATATTGCAGAGTTCTAACTAATCACAGGAATTTTAATAATAATAATACTCTTTCTTAATATTTCTCCTACCTTATTACTACAAAACTCGAAGTATTATCAATAGTATAGAAAAACGGTCTTCCAAATACATTAAAATATAAACAATGCAAAACCAGAATACAAGTAAAAGACGCAACTTTACATAAACTAACATCGAAGAGATCCTAAATATTTCACTAGAACAATCCTACATTAAATTATAATATGATTAAATATAACTGAAAAACCAATAATCACATTAAAAACGCAGTTACTGTCAAATTTGGATGTATTAATAACGAAAGAATTTTGACTCAATAGTATATGGCCATCTGAAAACGTTACTACAACGTTACAGCCAGACCCATAATTTCACAGTAACATTCCTGCGACATTGACAACATTTGGAACATTGACACAACGTTTCAAACAGGCTTGCAACCAAATTGAAACAATGCAACGTAGCAGCAACGTTTTTGCAACCAGGCGTGCTGTATGGGTTAGTACATGTAATATAATAGTTGAAAAAGTAACAATAATGTGATTCTTTTGTCATATTCTATATATAAACATCACTTAAAGGGTGATGAAAGTGAATTAAAATTTTGCACAAAATACAAAAAATTAATTTTATACATTTAAAATTCTAAATCCATGGGGGGGGGGGGGTAAACATCCTATCATTTACCAAGAAGTGCTGCAGTTGTCCACATAAGGCATTGAAACCAAAGGGTGAAAAAATATTTTCCCCACAAACCCGAGATTCCAGTAATATCTTATCATACACTACACAGTTTACAAATACCCTACATAAAACTGAGATAAGTTATAACTTCTGAGTTTACACCGAATACGTCTGAAGTTGTAAGTAACATTTCCATTTCACATTACTACTGTTGTTTTTAACTATGAGTGCGAAACATTATATTTAATTTATTTGCAGCAATGGTATATTCAGGTGTATAAATGTACAAGTACCTATTAAATTGTTGTATAATTGCACAAAAAATTACATATTTTTACAATTATGATTGTTATTACAGCTTTTTAATAAAAATCTAAAGGTCTATTAATGTCATGCCCTCTTCTTAATACTTTTTTTAGCTATATTAATTTTTTACGACTAAACGAGAGCAGATATCAAAAATCTCAAATCTGTTTGGCAGTTTTGTTTTAAGTCGTCCATGTTGGCTGATTTCTTCAAGGCAATAAATACCATGTTTTTAGCTGATTGTGTAACTAATGAAATTCTGATTAATTGTGAGAGAATTAGGGTGTTTTTCAGATATAAATTATTATTCTTTATTAGTACGCCCTTAAATCTGGATATTTTAATACACTGAGACTTTATTTATTCCTTCATCTCTGTAGCTATATCTTCAGAAGCTTCACTGAGAGTCTGAATACACCTCAGAATACTTGACTCTATGGGTTCATTCGTCAAAGTAATTTGATTTTTTTTTTATTTAGAATGGTACTTGCAGGTTGTGCGAGATATTGGAACACCAAAATCTGGTTGCAGTTCATTCTAATCTGACTTCCTAGTGACAGTAGTATTGGGAAGAGCACTGATATTTGTGAATATCTCACAAGCTTCGGCTATTGTCATGGCAATGTAAAAAGCATAGGCCTAACAAGTAGCGTTCTAGGACATAGTTTAAAGGATAACTGTTTGTATTATAACACAACAGACAGATTTAGATCAAACACAACTAAATCCTGGCGCTTAACTGATCCTGAAAGTACTTTATCAAGCCCTACGGTTCTCAATCACACAACTGGTTACAAATTACTACAAATTATGTACAATAATTAATTATAATATCCTCAGAAACTCCAAATAACAGGAAGACTGAAATAAGTCATTATTCTTAGCTCTATAAACAAAATTATAGTACTTCTTACCTTACTTCTGAAAAAGACAGACATACCCGTGACACCTTTATTATTGTTTTTAACTAATTATTTCACACTCTAAATATTTTTATTCTGTGATTCACACACTTGACGTTATGTCGTTTTTTTTTCCAGAAGGGCCACACCCTAGGTTAGTGTAACTACTAGGAGTTAGGAGGGAGCGGGAGGGGTAGCAGTGTGCCAGGCCTGCGGCCTATACGCTCTAACTACTGCATGCAGCTTGGATTAGGGAGGAACATGGCTCAAATGGCCTACTGTGAGGTTATGAAGCGCCAAGCCAGCGTTTGTGGCCTGGCGCTTCCCTCAAATTTCACTGGAAGCTAATCCCGTAGAGGGTCATGGTAAACCAGCGAGGTCGCGGGAGGAAACCCATGACGATAGACATGCAAGGTAGGTTCTCCATGCTAGGAAGAAAAGATAGAATTCATGCTATGTATAACATGCTTTGTTAGTTGTGTTAGAAGGCGAAAATTAAAGCCGAGCAGGGAGGGCTCGTGATCCAGCTGTAAAAGATAAACTTAAATTAAGCTTAGCTCTACTTAACCTAGGGAAAATAACCTAAGTTTCCTGAAAGGCGGGCATGAGTGCCCACGGTCCCATTTTAGGTGAGAGGTTCTTGTCGCCTATCACGCAGTCATGGCTAGGTTGTGCAGTACAAGAGCTCTCGCCGGGCCATACGCTCTCTGCGGTGCCATGACTGATTTCGCGATGCATTGATGGATGATCAATGCATATCTAATTGCTTGATGCTTACCATGCAGTCATGACTGAGTTGTGCAAGACGAGAGCCCTCGCGGGGCCATGCGCTCTCTGCAGTGCCATGACTGTTTCCGCGATGCATTGACAGAAGGTCAGTGCATATCTAATTACGCGCAGCCATGGCTTGGTTGTGCAGTATGAGAGCCCTCGCTGGGCCATACGCTCTCTGCGAAATGCCATGGCTGATACTGCGATGCATTAGTATATTTAAGCTATTTGCAGTTCTCGCTTGGGCAAGTTGGCGAGTTTTTCTTGATTCCCAGGTTGGTTCGACTTCTTCTTGGAGTCGGCTTCTTCTCCACCCTGGTGATCTTCTTTTGAGGAGCACACTGTGTTTTTTCCACACAAGATGTGTTTCGGCATTTTGTGCGTCATGCGCACTGCTGGGTTATAGTTCCCTAATGCGAGCACTAGGGGATTAGTGTACTTGGCCGCAGCTTTATAGAAGTTGCGAGTCAAGTGCTGGATATGGTCTGTGAGCCGGGGATATTTCAGCTCATTGTAGAGGACTACATTGGGCATATCTCTTGGTGCTCCTGCAGCCCTTCTGAGGGCTTTGTTTTGGAGCACTGTTAGTGGGTGCATATGACACTTTGCAGCATATCCCCAGGCTGGGGCTGCATATGTCAATATAGGTCTAACTGGGGCTGAGTACAATCTGATCCCAGATTTAGTGCTCAGATTGTGGCTGTTATTGAGGAGAGGGTATACTGTAGCTGGGCTAGCCGGGCATTTGCCTGTCGTAGCTTAGCATTGGTATGAGCCTTCCAGGTTAGTTTGGAGTCTAGCATGAGTCCAAGATATTTAACCTTGGGTTGGTACTCGATTGGCACGCCAAACAGGGAGGTCTGGGGAAGAGCTGGAGGAATTTGTCTTCGGGCAAATACAACTGCTTCTGATTTGGCTACAGCAAGGGAGGTACACCAAGAAGTTGCAAACACAGCTGTATCATCTGCATAGCTTGCAAGCTGGGTTGTGGGAATGGTGGGTATGCAAGCTATGTATATGTTAAACAATACTGGGCCGACAATGGAGCCCTGAGGCACTCCTGCTCTAATACGGTAAGGGTTTGACCTTGCTCCAGGTAGCGTAACTACAAAGCTGCGTTCGCTTAAGTAGTTATGCACTAATTTTATATAGAAGTCGGGAATGCCCGCTCTGTGCATTTTATACACTAGTCCGGCATGCCATACTCTGTTGAATGCTTTCTCTATGTCTAGGAATACAGCGACAGTGTACCTGCGTTGATTGAAGCCTTGGGTTATATGCTCTACAATACGAACAAGCTGTTGTGTTGTAGAGTTACTGCGTCTGAAGCCGAATTGCTCATTTGGCAGGATGTTATTCTGTCGAAGGTGCACCTGAATGCGGTTGAGCAGAATGCGCTCGGCGAGTTTGGACACGGCACTTAGTAGGCTAATTGGCCTATAATTCTGGGGGAGAGTGGCATCCTTCCCTGGCTTGGCGAAGAGAATGACATGTGCACACTTCCATTGGTCAGGAAAGTGATGAGTGCGCATTATGCCATTGATACACTCAGCAATAGCATCTAGGGTTGACTGGGGCAGCTTCTTAAGGACAAGGGACTGAATGCCGTCATATCCAGGTGCTTTGCGCGGTGTCAGTGTGTGGACAATGCGCTTAATTTCAGTCCCATCGGTCAACACAGGCATTGTTCTAGGAACCTCTGCCATGAGTGCAGCGACTCTCTCCTCAATGTTCCTGGTGTGATCAGGGTCTGAGGGATCCTGGTTGGGCTGGAATGCAGCTGCTAGTGCGTTTGCTAGCAGTGTTACTTTTTCCTGGGGTGAATAGACCTCGCCATCAGGGCCCTTAAGGGGGGGGGCATGTGGATAGGTTTATTTAACAAGCCTCGTGTCATTCGCCACAGGCTGTTGTCCTCTGTACTGAGGGCAGAAACTTTGTCTTCCCACTCTGCACACCTATGATTGAATATTTCATTCTTTATCTGCTCATGTAGCCTTCGGAAGCAGTTCTTATGATGAAGGGACCCTGTCCATTGTCAGTGCCGGCGGGCATTGTTGCAGGCTGTAATTAAGTCACGAATACGTTGTGGCAGTTTTCGTGGCTTGGATACACATGCCTTTCTAGGGATAAACCTATCAATTGCAGTCTTTATTGTGCTAGTGAGTGAAGCAACGCACTCATCAACCTGCTCAGGGGAATCAATATGCTCTGGAGTGTTTAGCTCCCATTCCATGTAGTCTTGCAAGGCGGGCCAATTTGCTTTAGAGTACTAGAGAGTAGTGCGCATTTGATTGGCGGTTACTCTCGTGTTCTCTATTAGCAGGAGGGTTGGCAAGTGGTCAGACGTAAGCTCACGTAGTACTTCTAGTTCATACACAAAGCTAATGTTTTTATAAATAGTTATATGTAGTACGTCTGGTTGCTTCCTGTTGCCTACATCATCTGGATACCAGGTGGGGTTGTCTGGCGCACACACCATATAGTCATGGCGCAACTGGTGGGTATATAGCCTACTGCCATTAGTCGTGGCTACTCTTAAGTTCCAAGAGGGGTGTTTAGCATTTAGGTCTCCCAGTATTAAGGCAGACTGCAGAGGGCCTAATAAGCTAGATAAGTCCTGGTTAGTTAGCTGGTTAGTGCGACAGTACACTGATACTACAGTGAGTGGCTTGCCACATACTGACAACTTAATAGCGACAGCTTCAGTGTGAGACAGCTGTGGGACTGGGGCTATAGTATGAGCTATATTAATTTAATAATGATAGCTACCCCACCATAGCGACCTTCGCAGTCTTTTCGGTGGATAACATATCCGGGGATGCGCAATTTGTCAGTTTGGAGCAAGTGCGTTTCATTCACTGCTGCCAACTGTACTTCATGTCTAAAAAGGAAGTCTGAGAATTCGGCTTCCTTCCCAAGTAGTCCTCTTGCATTCCAGAAGAGTAGCCTCTGGAATGGAGTGCACAAGTTATGAAGTACCTGCGGGGGATCATTAGCATGGGCCATTATTGATTAGGTCACACAGCTGTTGTGTGAAATTCTTCACAAGATTCATGCGGTGAACTTCAGAGAGACCAGGGGTTTGCCAAGCCACTAGCATGTTGCATAGTGAGTTGGTGATAGCGCTTACAATATTATTTCCGTCGCAAACCTGAGAGAGCGCAATTTGTAGCCTGTCTGTACTCTGCAGTGTCTGCTAGTGGCTGCACTGTATCGCGCTGGGGCGTATAAGGCAGGGTTGGTACCGCTGTTTGCTGGGCCACGAACAATGGTGCAGGTAGCTGGCTTTGCGGCGCATCTGGAGGGTAGGGAGGTGGGCTGGTCTGTATGCCGGCCGATCAAGCGTGGAAGAGGGAGGCAGGTGCCTGTATAGCCACCGACTCGAGTTCGTGCCTCGGCGGGGTCTGCTCTCGCGGCCTGTCTACAGCATGTTGCACTGGGCTGGGAATAGATGCAGGCTCAGTCTCTATTGGACCTGTTTCCATCACTTCCCCAGTTACCTTACTGGTATAGCTGAGTCCCTTCCTGGCCTCTGAGGAGGTAGTCTGGTCGGCTGTGGGTGGAGGTCGCGGGTTCGATTCCCTGCTCTCACCTTTTGACTTGTTCTTTTGGTTGTTCTTGCCCCTGCGAGTTTCACTGTTCGTCTGGGTTGCAGGGCGCTGGGACGGAGGGAGAGGAGGTCGCTGGATTTTTCCACCTTTCCCTACCTTGTGCCAACCTTCATCCTGGCTGTTCTGCTCGGGGCTCGAGTTAGGCCTCTCTGCCTGTTTCCTGGGCTGAGGGTCTCTAGTTCGAGTCTGCCTTGTATGATTACCAGCTCTTCGACTAGCAAAGTATTGCTGGTCTCTTTGCGACTGGGTCAGCTGTGGCTGTCCCTTAGGTCGCTGTTCAGCTGGCCTGCTGGAATTTTCAGCCTTCACATGCACCTCACAGCCGCAGTAATTAGCCGCGTGAGACTTGCTGCAGAGAGCGCACATAGGCGCAGAAGCCTTACACTTATTCGTGGCATGATTGCTGGCACACCAGCGACACACTGTCGTGGCCTTGCAAGCACCTGCTACATGTCCTAACCTCTGGCAGTTACTACATTGTAGTATGCCTTTAGGGTGACGGAAATGCTCTATTTTTACACGCACGCACATGCAGTACTGTACATATAATATTGCGCGGCATTCGTGGTCGACATCCACTTTGTACATTGACAGTACTTGCCTGCCTCTGTTCTGTACAAGCATGACTTTCTGTACTGCCACGCCTTGCCTAGTGAGATCGGCTGCGATGATATCGCAGTCAGTGCCTCTGGGGACATTTTTCATTATGCACATGCCTGGGCGCTCTGACTTTGCGTGCAGTGCGGCATGTTCCACCCCTATTTGCGTCACTATCCTGAGAGCAGCTATGTGTTCTGGAATAGTCGCCATTTGGTAGTAAGTGCCCAGGTTATTATTGTGCACTTTGAAACTAATATTCTTGGCTGTGAGGGCCTGGTACAGCTCGTGGTAGGGGTGTTTATCATTGTGAAACACTATGAGAGGCTTTGGTTTCGGTCCAGTCATATTGGCCCTGGCCGATTCACTGTTAGAGGCAGTGCTTGTGTCTGACTGCTGCCTATCACGCAGGTTAGTACCGTGCATGTCATTAGCATTGTTTTCACCTCTGTTCCCTGCATTCTCATGGCCGGGAGGCATATTTTGCACGTCTCGAGCAGGGGGTTAGGAGGAGAGAGGGGGAATCGAACTCGCGGATTTCTGGTTTGTTTCTGGTGCTATGGCAGTGTCCATAGCATCAGAACACGTTAAATTGTGCGTACTTTCGCCTCCATGTACGCGCGTAACCTTTTTTGAGCGTTTACAAGTCCTGATTCCTCGTTTCCGCACTCGTGATTAGGGCGTTCGAGGGAGGAAGTGGGGAGGGGGGAACTCGCCTTGTCCGGCCGCTGCATGCTACCCGGAGGTGCGGGGGGGGGGTTCTCCTGCATTCCTGACGTTCCTGGCAGGACAGCGCCTTCACGGCGTTGCTGTGGGATCGCGAAACGATTTAATCTGCTTTGAGCAGAATACTGCCTATGCTGCTCTGCTCGCAGCCTTGCCCTATGTAGCGCCGCTGTCGTGGCGTGCCTAAGCAGTTCCTGTGCCCTTCTTGGTGCCTTTTGCTTGCGTGGGCATGAATAACTGTGCTCATGTAGCACGAATTCATCATTGCCTTCTGGCAGAGGCATGGCTATCTCTGCTGCCGAGGGGGCAAAACTCGCATTCGCACTCGCCTCTTGGTGGCTCATGTCTAGTGCAAGGAGGGGTCGTTATGTGTCCTTACTCCTTGCTGTCAGTGATCTGTGCTAGCCGCAAGGGCTGTACTTGCCTACTGCGAAGTCTTCAGTTCTTGAGGTTAGACGCCTACAAGTAACCTAGAACATGCAGTGTAATAAAAACAGTTCGTGTCCAACACCCACTTCACCTTGCCTGTGTGATTACCCTACAGCCAAACAACAAGGGGGTCAAATACCCAGGCAAGTGTCCAGACCTTTACTTCTACGACCGTGACCCAGGCATATTATGACATAACCACAAAATAAGGAAGGTATTTATTCTGTGACATAACAACGTGGACTTCCTAGCTGACAGCCGACCTGTGCAGACGCACCTCTCGGAGCTCCACGCACTAGGTACGAGGCGGGAAGACTTTCTCACTTACTGCAAACGCAAATAGCGAGCAGAAAAAAAAAGTGAATGTCCAAACCCTATTAGGCCTAGCTTAGAGGGATTAGCTTACTCACAAGTTTAGTCAGTTCAGTCGGCCCATGGATCCCCAGCCCGACTAACAGCGCGGGGCTAAATTGCTTAATTTTTTCCCCATTTTTTAAACACTCGTCTTCAAATACCGAGTGTTACTCTGAATAAAATTCCTCTGTGTTTTACTAGATACTTAAAGAACCAGACAACATGCACACACATAAAAAACATGTTATATTTTTCATTAAAGCACCCAAA
Source organism: Medauroidea extradentata (assembly GCA_003012365.1). NCBI lineage: Eukaryota > Metazoa > Arthropoda > Insecta > Phasmatodea > Phasmatidae > Medauroidea > Medauroidea extradentata. Next base: position 9,706 of record PNEQ01135425.1, read on the forward strand.
TAGTTTTTTGAAAAGTGGGGCAAAGTCAAACACAGAAGCAGGCAACTTTGCCCCAGTCTGTAAATGAAATGTAAAATCCTCAATAAATTGAAGGGGGCAAAGTTACCCAATTTTAGGTATTAAGCATAAATACATAACACAAACATACACTAATGTTCTCTTGTATTTATGATGTCCCTCTGAACCTAAAACATAGGATTAGTCCCTACATCATTATTTATCATTTTTTAAAACATAAAAATTTTGTAGATGTTTTTTACTTATAAGGACTCTTTTAGCATTGGGCATTCTGAGAAAACAGCCACTCATTATAGTAATAAATGAGTTCTGGAACACTAAAGAATCCTCTTTTGTTTAATTTATGAGGAGGATTGATGCTGCCTATGATGTCTTTCCACTCATAGAATAGCTGGTCTTCCTTTTCAGGCCATCTCCATGCTTTCACAGATTTTTGCATAGCACTTAGGTATAACTGCACCATCAGTCTGAATGTTTTTTGTCACTCCAGGATAAAGATGATCATCATAAAGGAAGGCGACAAATGCTCTTACCTGTTTCACAACTGGCTTGAAAGTTTCATTTGAATCATTTTCACAACCTCGATTATCTTCGTCTTGTACTTCAGTTAAACATCTTTGCCTGTATGCTTCCCAGCCTTCATCCTGAAGAATCAAGACACCGATACTGAGAACCTTCCTCACCACTAGAAGGACCACACAAAGAAGATCCCTGTTGGGCACTAGCGGTACATGGTACATTCCCTGGAAGTTTAGAAGTTTTGGAATAAATTTCTGCATGGGAAACACTTTGACCTGCCGGAACACTGATTTTTATTTCTTCTCCTATGAGTCTGCTTAGATCCAATTGCTCTAGCACTCTCAAGAGTATCCAAGAAGGCCTCACCTACTACTTCCCGATGAACCTCCTTTCTTGACATGCGCTCTAGCAGTGGTTCTACATCGCATGGAACAATTCCACATTTTTTGAATCCACTTTGTAAATTATTCTTTTGGTTGGGCTCCAAACTTCCAAGAACACTTTTCAACAAGCCTGGGAACTGTTGTTTGGGAAGAACTCCACTTTGCATACCTTCAGGGGTCATTTTCCACTGCATTAACACTTTACACCATGAAACCTTCATAGGATGGAAGAAGGCAATGTCGAGGGGCTGCGTCAAATGGGTGCTGTTGGGTGGAAGACAGACAAAATGAATGTCTTCTTCTTTACATTTTTGGAAAATGTTGATGTCAATATGAGTAGACAGGTTGTCAGCTATTACTACTTTCTTCCCTGGAAGTTTCTTCAACCTAGGAAGCAAAGTGGTTTGAAACCAATTATTATATGTCAGTGAATCAAACCACCCAGATTTAGTATGGTGGTATCTACAGCCTTTTGGTCCTCCCTCTGTCCATGTAGTCCAAAGTTGCGAAGATTTGTATACCACATATAGTGGAAGCATTTCCCCAGCAGCACTTCCACAGACCATTATGGAAGTACTAGATTTAGAAAAATTGCAAATCTTCTCGGGGTATTAAACACCACGATGACAGATAACTTTCCGCTGACCTGGATCATCTGTCAAATTAGTCTCATCTAGGATCCATATATTTTTCAGCTGGTACATCTTGAACAACTTCTTTCAAATTACTTATGTAATCTCTTAGTGCAGTCTCGTCGACAGCTGCTCTACAACGTTTAATATTTGCAGTAAATAGCTCACTTAAGCCCAGTACACACAGGCATCTTTCTTGTACAAGAAGGTGAACACCTTCTTGTTCACCTCGACTTGTAGCGAACTTGTGTCGTGTGAATAGCCACCGAGCATACTAGTGACTAGCATACAAGGACTTGTATGCTAGCTAGTGCGAGATAGGAACGGTTCTATTTTTCGTTATCTTTCTTGTACAAGTCGAATATAAACGAGGGTAAACAAACATCATCTGGATGCGCGCGAATGTATGTTTGAAGCCAGGTAACCTATATTTGGTGCAGTAATGATGTCGGAGTGGACGAAAGAGGCAGTAGAAATGTTATTAGAGGTATATAAACAGTATGATGTGTTGTATAGTACCAGGCATGCATTGTACGAAAACAAACATACCAGAAAAGATGCACTAGAGAAAGTTGTTAGCGAGGTTACGAAGGTGCGCCCTGCAAATACAATAGAAGATGTGAAGAAAAAAATGATGTCGTTGCGCACACATTATGGCCAAGAAATACAAAAAGTTCAACGTAGTCGTCGGAGTGGTGCTGGTACAGGCAGTGTTTACAAGCCTTCAGTGTGGTGGTTTCCATTAATGTCCTTTCTGAAGGACCATTTAAACAAGCAAGGAAAGGCGAGAGCACTGTACCATCTCAGTGGTCGTTCGAACCAGCAGCAACCAGCACACCTGTTGTAGTGCAGGTAAGTCCATTGTAGTTTATAACGTATGGCACTTGTTAAATGCACACTATTATGGAAAGATGCTGGAAAGTCATTGAACGAATGCAACACATAAGTCATTTTGGTAACAGTATTTAATGCAGACAAATGAACAATATAACTTACAAGAACCATTAAAACAGCTACACAGCTACAGCAATATAATTATATGTGTGTGAGTGTATATATATATATATATATATATATATATATATATATATATATATATATATATATGTATATATATATATATATATTTATTCCAGATAAAGGCCTAAGTAGTCCTTTATTGCATATAGCCTATATTTCAACTGTAAACATGTACACAGTGCTGTGAGAGAGGTATGGCTTATACTATTAGAAATTAAATTTCCTGACACACTCCCATTGCCAAGGCACAGCTCCCAATGTGTTGAAATATTGACATAACCTGTCTCTCATGTCAATGGCAGTGCATTTGCTTCGATTCCCTCCTTGGTGTCCTAGGTCCCGTAGGGGTATCCCATTCCTCCATTCACCCTCTTGTAAAACAGAGTTGTGTGTGTCTTCAACATCCATGTTACTTAAATATGAACCCATGTTTTCCATTATTAAGTAGTTATGTAGTGCACATGCAGCCAGGGTTACCGTTTGCGCTTTATCCACAGGAAGATTAATCTTTGTTAACAAAACACGAAATCTGTTCGCCATAATGCCAAATGCATTCTCAACTACTCTCCTAGCACGGCTGAGACGATAATTGAATACTTTGCGCTCCTCAGATACATAATGTTTGCAGTAAGGTTTCATGATATGAGTTTGGAGGGGAAATGCATCATCTTCAACAAAGGTGAATGGTGATGTTATATCAGAGTTAGGCAATGCTGCTGATGGTGGAATGTTCAGGATATTCTGTAAATGAGTGATTTGAGTACACTGTTGTTGTAGACTCCACCATTGCTTACGCGACCATTACATCCAACATCGAGAAAAAGAAACTTGTAATGTGTATCGACAATTGCCAGCAAAACAATACTGTTGAACCCCTTATAATTGTAGTAGTATGAGCCACATGATCTAGGTGGTTGAAATTGAATGTGCTACCCATCCAATGCGCCCAGACAGTTGGGTAGTTCCACAGCTCATTGAAGTCACTTGATATTCGTAACCACTCTGCTGATGTTGATGGAACCTGTAACATGCAATTAATATAATGGCCACAGTTCATCTCATTGCTAAAGATACTGTTTTGTTAACAACAAATTTACATTTAGTGCTGCAGTGTTCTGTTGTTATTAAGTCATGTTTCCATGATTGTTGCAGGACGAATCCCAGTCACTGCAGCACAACTTTGTGCCTCTGGATGAGTCTGCGACTCAATTGGATCATGTAGAGATTGTTTTTTGTGATCTACATGAGGACACAGTGCTGCGTGAGGATCCGGCTAATGTCCAAGTTGAATTTAGGCCTACTACACCATCCTCGTCACAGTCTTCCAGTGCCACTAGTTCTGGGTCAAGAACAAAAAAAAGAAAAGCAGAGCTCACCGAAATGGCTCTATTTCAGAAAGCAGATGGGATTTTGAATACCGCATCTTCCAGACTCGGAGCTGCAAATCAGTCGGATTCTAAATATGGGCAGTTTTCTAGATTTTTGAGTGAAGAGCTGGAGAAAATAACTGATGCAGAGTTAATTATGATGACAAAACATAAGTTACTGATGGTTTTGATGGAGGCCCAGCAAAAAGACTTTAATAAAAGGAAACGAGTTCCTAATATTGTCTAGGGAGTTAATGTTTATTTTATTACTACCATGGTTGGCAGATGTGTGTGTTTACATGTGTAAAGAATTATATTATGTATGTTTGTTATGTTTGTGCAATGTGTTTCAGCACACTTTAGTGAAATAAAAATACTTCCTTTTAATTATTACCTTTATATAATCTTCTTTGAGTGCTTCATATATGGCTCTACAGGTTGATGGTATAATCCCACTCAGCGTGGATGACGGGATTCGGTATGCATAGCTCAAACTTTTGTAACTTTCACCAGTTGCTAGGAAACGCAGTGTAATGGATAATCTGGAACAATTAACACTCGTTGGAACTTCAATAATGTTATCTGGTTTGTAGGTAATGTAATGTGGGGCAACTGGGCCCAGAGGGTAACTGGGCTATAGTCTTGTTTTTATAAATGTGTCAGGGTATTTCAGTTTGTAGCTGTTGGACAATCTGCATAAAATTGCCTTCTTCTTTAAACAACTCTAACCTCAATTGTACACAGTAATAATCATTGTTTTGCATTACCTTTTTTCAGCAGATATACTTTCTCTCATATTTGTGTTTCTTTTCTTGATCCGTTTTTCGACAAGTCCCAGTAATTTCCTGAATGTGTTTTCATCCATGCGCAAATAGTTTTGGAAGCATTCTGGATCTTCCAGCCTCAGTTCTTCATTGACAAGTCTGTGAATATTGCCTGCCCCTTCATCACCCCTTTGAATCCAAGGCCTTGTCCACCATCGTCTATTTCTCCATCTATTCTTCCTTTTTATAGCTGACATGATTGTTATCGCACATATTACACTCACAACCCCAAATACTGCTTCAAATTCGTTGGTGGGCGTTTTCAAGGTGCACACCTTCTTGTTCACAAACTAGTATTGTGTGTATGGGTCAATATCTTTAGTAGGATACTAGCTAGTATGCTAGCTAATATTTTCCTTCTTGTACACCTTAGATGTTCTCTTTCATGTACAAGAAAGAGGCCCGTGTGTACTGGGCTTTAGTTGTGGATGACGGTGTAAAAATGACTTGATGCAGTCCTTACCAGGCAGATTTTCCTGAAATATTTCTACATTGCGACCAGTTCGAACTAATAATGTTTTTATCACATGTTGTCAGTCGGCGCTTGTCAGTGGTAATTGCTCATAGTTACAATGAAACTAGCAAATGTTTCTTCCTGGTTATGTGTAAAAACGGGTTGGTGGCCTGGTGTCTTACTATGATAACCTTTAAGTTTATTAAGTATTGTACGCCTTGGTAGGTTGAATTGCTCTGCAGCTTTCCTGTGTGACAGGATTCCATTACGAATTCATTCCAAACACTGCTGAAGCTGCTCTGATGTATAGTCTGTATACCTTCGTGCTCCGGGCTTCCGTCGGTACTTTCGAACCATTTCTGAAACAGAAAAAGTAGATATATCTGCATTACACATCTTCAATAGTTTATGAATTATAATTTGTTCCATTTTTAAATATTTTAAAATATTTAAATAAAACAGAGGTTACTTTGCCCCACTCTCATAGTGGAGCAAAGTATCCCCAAAATTCAGTACAATTGACCTTCACATATTAAATATAAAAAAAGTATCTTAAGTTTCTATTTTTTTTTAAAGACAAACTATAAATTTAGAATTAGTGATCACTCTTGATATTTACCTTTTGTTTAACTCACCTTACGAGTCCTTGTTGGTGGTATCAATATGTTTGTTTTACTCGCGCTTGACCCAACGTCTCTCGCGTCTACCTGGTTGATAATTGAAAACGCGAAATTGGTTTCTTTTATCTTTAAAATTAAATAAATGACAAATATAATTTCCATGTTTATTTAAATTTAATTTTACTACGGTCAAATACTGTAAATAGGAATACCGGACACTCCTGCCGTTTTGCATGGGAAAGCCTGGCAACCGCCGACACTAGCGCTCCTCGCGTGAGATGGTGATTACTAGTGGCGGGAATTCAAAAATAAATGTATATCTAATGGCACGTACGAGATTGTTACAACTTAAAAAAACATGATTTCCCAGATAGATCAGTAGAAATAAA
>PNEQ01135426.1:0-15932 GCA_003012365.1 Medauroidea extradentata
ATATTTTCACAAGTATCTTGTTTATAGTGATTCGGACTCCTGCCTCAGCTAAGTCACAATAGTACACAACCGTTTATCCCTCTTTCAAAATATGCTTACAGAGTACACACAACAAAATCGATACACTTCATTATTTCACCATGTTTTCATTAACTAGGCTTCTTGTCTGTCTGCTCAATAAAAATGTTGTAATTGATTTAATGCTACTTACTGATGTGTTACAGACGTAAAGCATTAAACAGAGCTCAGAACTTGATGACAAATCAATATTAGAAGGGAGGAAATGCGAAATAATTTAAATTAAATAAATAATATACCACGTTAAACTAATTTCCCGATGAGCTAGAGTCTAGGAAACTTTAAACATAGCTCAGAACTATTTGATAATGTAGCCTAATATTAACTCGCTTTTCTCTGTATTTTTATTTGTCCGATATGAACTTTCTTGTTTTAAATATATTGCAAAATCTAAAATACATAAGACTAAAAACCTGACAATAACAATTAATTTTATGAATAAAATTGCTAAGTTTTTAAAACGAATTGTAAGGTATAAAAAATTTCTCGTATGAAAACACTTTTCATATCTCTTGTTTCTACATTTTTAGCGATACTTATTTTTACGTTTAAGGGCCTGTTCCTTACTTTTGCAGTGATTTCGAAGATATTTTTTATTAGTACTAATACTATATCAACATTTTGTTCCACAGTTTTGACACTATAATGTCATTTGTAGCTGAATTTTTTGTAACACTTTACTGAAGATTTTTTGTTAGATTTAGTCAACCAAAGTACCATGTATTTTGTCGTGAAAATAAGCCAAAATGAAGCAAATTGTTTTTTCCTGATGAATGATACATTCTTTTTAAAATCGCATCCACAGTATTGTGCATCGTATGATTACACATTCTAACATCTTTTCAAAGCTTTTGGTTTAAAAATATTTGAGTTACTGGCACCAGTGTGAAATAAAAACTAAGGAACAAGCCCTTAAATTATAGCAGATATTACAAATTTATTTGACAGTTTTGTTTAAAATCTTCTTTTCCATGTTACCTGATTTTTTTCAAAGCAATGAATACTAATATTTAGGTTAATCATGCAATTAACGAAATTCGGGTTAATTGACTTTTTACCGAAACCGTATAATTTCCTGTTTTGAAAAAAAAAATAACTATAACAGCAAAAACAATTTTAAACAAAACTGCAAAACAGATTTTTTATATGTATTCGGGTTTAAGCTGAAAAAAATAACTATCGCAAAAACAGAAGAAGCACGGGAGCATGGCCTTGAAACGTGCAATATAGAATAGTAGGAAGTGTAGAGAGTAGCTGTTGTTCAGAAAACTCACACAACAGTTCATTTATAATTTGTAGTGCAATACAATTTTAGTGACTCAGGTGAACTTTTCATACATCGATGATCAAATGCCCTACATTGTTCGTTATTAATCTTAAAAGTATTTTTATGCTAGAAATGATGTTATCCTTATTCACTCCAGAAACGTGGTAACTTAGATTTCAAAATATTTTCTTTCATTAACTATTACTAAATAAAATACATCCGTTCCTACTTCAGTCATATTGTGCGATCACCCTTAATTACAGGGCCTCCTTTAGGAGAGTTTTACGTTGATTCCTGAGTCCAGGTTGGGTCTTGGGTCTCTAGAGGGTTTTTTCCCGGGGTTTCCAGTAGTCTCGAGGATCTCGGCTTGAGTGGTTAATGGTGGAAGCCCCAGTTGACGGTGCCGGCGCATTCCCTTTCCTCTTCGGACCTCCCACTCCACTGGCCATGGAGATGTAGGCCCAGGAGGGGAGGGGATGGTCTGGTTCCGTCGACTGGCGGTAGGGGCGCGCGCGTCGGCAAGTCGAGCTGGCGGCCGCTCGAGCAAGAAAAACTCACTCTTGTGTCGGGCGTGGACTAGGAAGGGTCCGGTGAGGGGAAGCCACCCTCAGTTTGAAAAAGGGATTAACGAGTGCTGTCGGACGGTAACCAGGACTTCCTGGGTGCGCTCTGCTTCGCTTGCCAAGGTGGGAAATTGCAATGCCGTGGGACGTTGCGGTCATGTGGTGAGTCCGCTTAATTGACTGCATTTACAACGAGAAATGGGTGAGTCTCCCCTGCCTGTTTCTGAGCCGACCCAAATTGTCGCCCTGAAGGTCCACCCAACTGGGGCAAATAGCAAACTTTAGCTTGCCTCCTTTTTCCTGTGTGTCAAGCGGAGCCGTCAACGAGGCCGGGAGAGCCGCATAACGGCAAACAATGTTAAGGTGCCTGGAATTGCGCAGGCCGATGAGCTGATTAAAATTAAAGGTCGCCCTCAGACAAGGAGATGGTCTCTATGATCTTCTGATTTCACTGAAATTGCTGGAGACTAACTAAACCCTTTAGGAATGTTATGAGTGTTGTTAAGGTTTTGTGGTGAAAAACTCGATGCGTTTGATGATGTAATTGTAATAATTATCTGGCCCTTTATTGTGTACGTGGTGGGCAGTTAACAGGATTTGAGAGTGTATAAAATTGAACTGTGCGCATTTAGCGCCCTTTTGGATGTAGGCTTAACATTGTAACGTCTTGTACATGTAAAGAAGTACCTGAATATATTGGTGACTAGTGATTTTGCCCGAGTTTTCTTTGTTCAAGAATGCAGTTACTTTACCCTTGCAACCTACATCTATAAGGATAGGTAGGAGTGTTGCTGAGTCTTGCCCTGTTTGTGTGAGCTTATCCGTGGGGTTAAGCCTTCGGAGTGTTTTTTTTTTTTTTAGGCCTGCGGCTGAGTAGAGAGTATATTGGGCCATTAACGGCTCAATATCTCTTATTGTTATATGAATCTCCCTCAACATACAGATCCTGCTTGTCGAAAATATACCAGTGGATGACGTGGAGGAAGAAATTATACGTAATAACTTACCATTCAAGTCTCACTAAGTCATAGCTACATCTCTCATCACTGCAATGTTCATGTCCAAACATTCAGCCACACACACAGACACACTCGCCCGCGCTGTTTCGGTCCTACACCATAACAACGTATACTGAAGAAACGAACACTTCAATATGGCATTCAGCTCACCAAGCCATTGTTTGTTTAATTTTAACTGAACACCTTTCTTTTTCAATGTTGTTTCGCACTGCTAACTTTGTAATTCAATAACAAGTGAGCAAGGGTAAAATAAAATTTGTAATCCAATATTTGAGATACGAAACCATTTAAATGACAACTGTATACTTCAGATTTAAAATATAGCATTTTATCAGACAATGCAAACTGCAACACAATAACCGGTCGTATTCCCTTCATATGATTTGCCTTGAAAAAACTTTTACCTAATATCTTTGTAAATTTCCTATCAACATTGGAAATGTCAAAGTCTGAATTTTACACAGTTTCATGTAATTTTATACGATTATATTTTTGTGTTAATAAATTCATGATATAAGAGAGTCCCTTGCTGGAGTCTGCTATTACTATACGCTCCTGGATGCTTTTTGCTCGTAATTATTAGCGTTTACTCCTACGTGTGGATTATTTATTCGTTTGAAACTGCATTTATTTAAAATTCCTTTAACATTATTGTGAGTTTCGAACACTTGATAGTTGTTACTTATAAGGTTTTTCTTTAAGTTAAATGTAATACATTTTTGAATAGGGTAAATGATAGTTTATTTAATGGATGAGCTAATTTTCGAAACGACTGCTGTCCGTCAAGCACAAAAAAAAGTAGATCCTTATGACATTGAATGTTTCCAGTACAACTAAGTTTTGCGTACTACAATCATTACTTTACTAAAACAACATTCTTTGGAGCATTAAACCCTTGTGAAATCAAAGCGGTTGGTGTCTTGCTCCTTGCAAAATAAAAACATTACATTGGTTCCATTTTCAGAATGCAAATATCTCGCTTTTAATTTGACTGAAAAACTACTCGAATATCTTTAGTTTAATACTATAATTACTAAAATTTTAAAATTCATGCCCATTTATCTACGAAATCACGTAGTATTTGTACTTTTGTGACGTCTCGACTTACACAAGCAAAGGATAATCTATTCGTTACATTGTGCATGTATAATTTTGGTTTTCTTAATAGGGATAAACTTCAGGGGCGATTCCTTATGAACAAGTTAGGTACGTTTTTATAATGCGGCTTATAGTGCTTGTAGTTATTAAAATTGACTGTGAAAATTAAATTTGAACATTTAATTTATGCAATATTTCGTAAACTACTTAAATACGTAAAGTAAAACAAAGCTTTTACTGCATTATGCTATAATGCTCAGTATAACTGCACTATACAAAGAAACCATTCCAAAAACTTGTACTCTCAAAATAATAAGGATGGCAGAAAGCAGCAGTTTTGTCTACAAAATATATATTGTACGCTTGTCACAGATCAGTAAGTATTGAAAATTTACTAAATCCAAATACTGTATAATAATTTAAATTTAAAATAAGTATCAATATTATTAAGCAAACTGTTATTCTTACTGTTAAATAAGTGGTTTCAAATTACCAGATTAAAAGTTACTAATTTTAAGTAGAATTCATTCATGGTTACTGGAAATTGATCATTTTAAATATGAATAAATTTCCACAGATGTGCTGGCTCTTAACAAATAAATTCACTAATAGTTCTTAAGAAAACTCTTAGGTGCATTATTGGAATGACCACTAGGCCTACATTATAAGTTACAGCTAAATATGAAACAAACATACTGTAAATTAAAAATATAATAAATCTCCACTGTCCAAGACCACAACCTATCAATATCCTCCTGCAAGTTGATTCCACTGCCCATCTCTGTATACAGTACACAGTATTCTGCAAACAGTCTTATTTTACCTGCGATCCTTTGTCATTAATCATTATAGTGACATGTAGCCTCTTCGTCTTCGGACATTTCCTCCCCTACTTTCACTCTCTGACATCGTCCCCTGAGAAAGTTCTCAATACAGTCAACCACCTGCTTATCCAGCAGTCCATCCAATTGTCTCATCAGGATTCCATGGGGAATTAATTCATTATTTTTAAATTATTGCAACTATGCCTTTATTTTTATTCCAAGCTTATTCAGGCAAGAAAAATTGTTTGTCTCTAAAGTAACCTGGTTTTAAGTAATTTTGCATTTTTATGTAATATTTTGTTATATACAATGAAATTAAGATGCAAAATTTTAAGTTTTGATATGACCATGAGGTTCTTTAATAATACCAAACTGTTTGTATAGGACATTCGGAATAAAGTGAGCTCTGAAGTTTTAAGCTCTGAAAAAAATTTCTAGTCAGCCTGTTACTGCCTATAAGTCAATATTAACAATAGTTACATTATTGTTTGTATGGTTGGTAGCGAATCATTGCATGTAGTTCCGTGTATTTTCTTATTCGAATACAGCATTACCGGTACTGAAAGAACATCAAATGCAATCGACCTCTCTGTATATCATACAGCCTACTTTAAAATATTTATTTATGAACTTATTAACATACCTGATGACTGTGTAATTTGACTTAATTAACTCCAGCACAAAGTGATTAAACCGCCCGCTGAACTTCAAAACTGTCATTGACACATTGCCGCTAATGCTCGCGCCACATACGTAGTTTAAAATTCCGCCGTCAGGTGGCATCAGAATTAGGTTTTCGCTGCTTTGCTCGCTGGAGTGTGTTTGTCCATTTTGTAATAAATATAGTTTTCTTATGAACACATTCAAAAGTATTACAAGTAACTGTGTATGAATATCATTGCTAAATGATGTGAAGTCATTAGTAATCTGTAATGTATAATTTTTTCACGAACGCCAGCCTAAACATATGGAATTAGAAATAGTATTTGTTTTTTTTGTTTCACACATTAAGAAAATACGTTATTATTGATTTTGTTAGTTGCGTCATCGTCGATCGTGGTAGAATGCTGTAACGAAACTTGAATTCTTGAAGAGATTGCGTCGTGTGTGTTTTTAGTGTTGACTTTGAATTACAAAATTAATATACTACACACACATGTACGAGATTCGTAACGGCAGTAGTGCGTGTCGTATCAATTAGTTTTGATGTACATAAACCAGTGTTATAAGATGTTAACTTGCAGGTTTGATTACTAATGAGTATAGCATATATACAGCATCCGTTTATTTTAATGATTAGCTATTATAGATAACATTTATCGGAGCAGTGTAATGTAGTTGTAAATGTTGTACAAGCCTATGTAAATACAAGCACGTGGCAATGTTATGTTTACATGAAATGGAAAGATATAATCAGGCAGAAAATAGAAATTAAGCCGGACTTTTTTTAGTGTTCTCCTTATTCTGAATCACCTATAATAATATTAATACAGTAATAATAATAACAAGCAATTGGGCAGCTGCCAGGTGGCAAGGTGTAACTTTCTTCTCAATCACCTATCAATCCATTCCTACATCCCCTCACCAACTCCTCAGAAAGTAAAATCCACTTCCTCACTGATCTCCTAGCATTGACTGCCTACCCCACTCTGTTCTGCTCCTCATTATCTGGATCTTTTCGCTGTTATTCAATCTTCTGCTGTATTCTGCCTTAGTTACCAAGTAACCTAACTCATCCCAGCCTTCTCTCGTTTTTCACCACCGTGTGCATTCTGAACCAGCCTTTCCACGCTTCTCCTTTTTTTCAACGAGCTCCACTCCAGTTCCTTCAGCACCACAGATGGATGAAAATTCCCTTCGCCCACTTTATTGCTCGTCTTTGCATCTCCTGCAGTTCTTACGCCTTGCAATTCCACATATTGTTCTCACTCTGCTGCTGCGTGCTGTAATATTGATGATTAAAGGTACGCGAAAATCACAAATTGCGATAAATGTGAAATATATGCGACATTTTGAGTTATTTGTGAAAATCTGCAAAATTACGACTAATTTACGAAAAACCCCTTACTTTTGACAGGCTTCAAAGACGTGTGCATAATTGGGACATCCTACCATACACATTCACTATTTAATTTTAAGAAAATTATTGTAGAAATTATTATAAACATGCATTTATGTAGCAATTACATGTTTATGCTGTGGTTATGTAAACAAAAATAAACACTCCATGTTAAAGTACGTATGTGCACATTTTTCGACGTTCACTGTTTACAAAATGGTGGCATTAAGTCACAATGGGTCGTAAAATAACTTCGTGAACGGTGTAACGGGAAGTGTAGGAGAACTATCTCTCATTTCGCCTCTTGCGCTTCCATAAACACTTCTTTTCATTCTCTGTCTTCCTCTCAAAGTTACAATGTCAAGCATTCACAAAGCCGCATCTGTTTCGCTTTACTTGTTTACATTTACCGCGCACTCGTGTTACCTGTAAACAGTGTAGATGCTGAGAGGTTTTTCAGCAACTATAACCTTGTACTTTCATATAGAAGAACAGTGCTGAAAGAAGAAAGATTAGAACTCTGTTCAATGTTAAAATTCAAACAGTGAACCATTTTATTTGTTTCTTATAAAAAACATTGTCTTGTATCTTGCACGTTTGATAAGTTTTGTGAGTATATTTTTTATAAAAATTAACTTTTCCTATATTTTCTAACTTTTTTGTTAAATATGCTACAAAATGCTATAAAGTTCTTTTCAAAATACTACTAAATGCTACAAAACCAATATGAAAATGCTACAAAATAATTTTCAAGTTCCTATTTTCACGTACCTCTATTGATCATACCATTGTAATATACGTATTTTCTTTCAAAGCACTACTAATATCCTTCAATATCCGTCCTAGCACCACTCTCTCTACCTGCCTTCTCCACTCTGTCACTCTTCAACATTATGACTAGGTACTCGTATTATGACGCTTCCTGTCTCCCTTCCCATCTGTATATGTCCGTACGTCTAACCATCTTCCACGTAAACCTAACAGTCTTTGTATTTCTGTGTTCATTTTCAGTATGTTCTCTTCCGTCCACAGTCATATCGTACCAGTGTCATCCTGTAACTTGTTCCGTCCACCTACCTCTGCATTTAAACACAGTCATTGACAATCAATCTTATTTTGCCAATTTCCCCCACACCCATGTAATTTGCCGTTATTATAAACAACAAGGGCCCTAGAGCTCTTCCCTTGTCACACTTGATGTAACCTCTCCCTCTTGCGATAAGGAATCTCCCACTTTTACCTTCTGTCTCCGCCCCTTGAGGAAGTTTCTGATCCATCACACTACAACTTTGTCTACCATCAATTCATCAACTTTTCACATTAACACCTTGTGTGGTACCTTATCGACTACTTTATCTTAAGTCAGTGAGTTAGGCATCCATCTGCTTCCTCTCATCAACTGCCTTTACCAATTTCTGTATAAACCGAGCCCGCTGTGTGTAACATGAATAATCCTTCCTAAATCTATGTTGATAATCCAGCAACCAGTACCTTTCGCTCATAACCTGCACTACATACTGGATACATAATGGCTAGATTTATTGCATAATTTCATCTGTCCATTGGAGACTAGTTTCCAGCGGCTTTTACTGACATTGGTGCAAGTTTTTATATGTATTTTATTTTATTTTTGTACATTGAGTGTGTTTCTTATTGGATGCCTATAAAAAGTGATAGTTTTGCATAATATTTAAGAGTTTCTATCTTAATTTTTTTCTGTATACTTATTAGAACGATAGAAAAATAACATTCATTATTTTGTTTTTTGTGCAGTTTGAAGAAGGGTGAAATTCGTAGTGTCGAACTTCATCATGTTGCCGGAAGCTGCCCAAATAAACTATCGTTAACCAAAGGGCAGTTTGATTTGAGTGATGCAAGATGCAACATTTCAAAATTATCAAGAAAATTAAATTCAAGAGATAACCATCTTAGTAAGAAAAGTAATTTTGTGACACTTTCTTGCTATATTATGTTTTGTACAATCCCTTACTGTCACATGAACAATGTATTATCTCATAGTCATTCACTACAACATCAACATTTTTAAAGCTCTCTTAGCACATGTTAACATTTAATTAAACATGTTTTATTGTAGCTTCAGCATTGACTTATGTATGAAATCAAATGTGTGCACAGTGTTTAAGTCTGTGACATTGTATTAACAAGCTGTCAAAAAGGAACCAACTGACTCAAATAAAAACTTAACAGGGTCTTAAGATTGTTTTTACACTACCATGAACAACCTATAAAGTATAGGCCTAATGCTACTACAAGTGTAAACCTCAATTCAGTATTCAATACAAAAGTTTTTTCCTGTAAACAAGATTAATTTTGACTGAATAGGTGATAGGAGGATCATAAAGCAACAACAGTTACAAAGGACTTTGTGAGATCACTGCACATTGTACAGACCAGCAGTTCCCAATCTGTGTGTGCTCCGCAGAGTGTTTTGGGGGCCCTGTGCAAGAACTCCGCTGCCACTCTAGATAAAAGGGGAGGGTAAAAAAACATGAAAGTGAAATGATTCTGAACATAAAGCAACAAATAGTGTGATAACACTAAAATTTAAGATTACCTAATAGAAAAAATAAATTTGATTAAGCAGAATTTCACTGAATTTTACAGAAGGCGATGCTTGATCCAAAATTTATACATAGGGTAGTGCGGTGGACCTAAGCAAAGGACTCTGTCAAATAAGTAGATTATAAAGAGGACTCTACTAGCCAAAAAGTTTGGGAACTGCTGCTGTAGACTATTTCACGTGAAGAATTATATTACCACACAAGGCGGATTTGTGAAGGGGGGCAGAGGGGCGGACCACCCCCCCTCCCTAAGAACCTGTATTGTGTGTGTGCTTTTGTACAGTAAATTGTTAAAAAAATTTACTGGAAAATGTTACATTTATACAAATACATATTTGTAATTAATTCAACCATGTACATGGGTCCACAAATGCCTTATTACATATAAACAACATGTACATTTAATGTGGACACAATTACAAAATTCAATATTGTTAAACAACTTTTTCCGCTCACTGAAGCTCCGTTTTATGTAAGCGAGTTTCGTTCTTGCTCGAAAAGCACAATGTGCTGTGCTGTCGGGAGGATATATTTCCTGTTTTTTCTTTTGTGTGAGTCCTTTTCGACCCTTTCTCAGCAGGAGGGCGAGTGTGTCAGGCCAAAGCGAGACTGGTCAGAGCAAGGCCCTGACATAAATGATGGCCCATTACCATAGCGGGAAGGGGTGGAGTACGAACTATGACACCATGTCTTCACACACACTCAGTATCCAGTGTGCAGTGAATGAGAGATGGCTTCATTTTAAATTACGAGTTATGAAATGTTTGTACGTTATGTTTTATGGTTGAATACTAACCAGGAAGCTAACAGGGCAGTATATGTGATGAGATAAAATTAATTGTTTACATATTTTTAGTGACCTTCAGATACTTTACGAAATTGTGGTGCTGTTACTGTGACACAGGTTTGTTTTCATTAAGTTTTTTGTACGTTAAAAGCAGTTTAAGGTCATTCAAGTGTAACATTTTTAAAATTTAATTTGTACGAAATAGCTTTAGTTTTGTATATGTCACTAGTGACTACATTTTCTTCTCAAAAACAATATTTTAGCTTACATAGTTTTCCCAAGTGAATATTAATGTCAAAATTTCGATGTTATGGGAACATAACTCAGTGAAAACCTAATAAAATTACTGTACTTAAATAATTAACACTGAAATTAAATTAATGATGCGGGCTGTATGCTTACAATTATAAAAATTCAAAACAACAAATTTTTGTATTTAAAAAAATTGTATATATATTATATGTGTGTGTGTATGTATGTATAAACATATTTTCTTGAGTGTGTAGAGTAATAAAGAAGTCTGCAAATTCAGTTCCAATCGTATTACAAGCTCTCACTGTCCTCTCCTGCACAACCATTGTAATACGAGGTTTATCCGGTTTTGTACTTAATGATTATACACCTGCTATTGTTAGGAATACGTAGTTAAATTACATAGAAGATTACAGTGACCTCGTCAGCAATGTGCTGCCCTGACTTGTGACGCTTTGCAGTATTTCTAAATAACAGGTCAGAATACGCAACTCGTAGGCATCCCGACGCATAAACTGAAAACGCCTGGCAATGTCATCCTGGTCTGTTAATCTCATGATTCAACACCGTTTCTCTAAAGACGTTCGAACGCATGAACTGACACCATGCTGTGGCACCCCGGCCAGCCGTTTTCTGTCTCTCATCGTCGTCTTTCGGGGCTCAGAAATATCTGTATTCTGTACCAAAATCCGTTAACAACAACCTAGCTTTGCTCTTGTTTGGTGCCAACATCCCCGTCACTTGCCCTGCAGGCTTTCATTCAGTTGGGCCAATCAGGATATAGCTTCTGAAATATGGCCCGCCTTACAAAGACATTAACTTCATGCCATTGCTGTATTTCATATTGTAATCATTTAATTTCTTTCCGTTATAATTCAACAATCATCCTACATGTATCCCTTAGTTCCTAAAATTCTTTATTTTCTAATTATTATAACAATTTAACATTTTTGTATCTTATATATATGCTTGCTTTCTTCCTCTCTTGTCTGGCTGTTAGGGGAGGAGGGATTAAATGAGCGGTGGAGGGTGAAGTAAAAAGACCCAGATATTTGCCAATTGCGCAGACAATAGATATGCATTTCTGTAAAATTCTGTACATAGATAATTCCTTTATAAAAATTGTCTCATTGACATCCTGACATGATGCTGAGAAGAATAAATGGTCAATTTACATGTTTATTATTATATCTGTAATTTATAATAATTGATTGCTGTTAATGGCTATTGCTCTTATTAATTGGGGTGGCAACCATATTACGCAGCACATTTTTTTTATATCAGCACAAAGGTTTTCCCTTGAAAAGAATAACTTATTGTAAAAAACATTGACATTTTTAAAGTAGTATATTCAAATCTATGGTCTAGATTCTCCTAAAATAGCACAATTTTGCTCGTACAAATCCAAGATTTTCCAGAGTAGGTACCCTGAACCACCTGTTTTTAGTTTGTGTGTGCTTATATGTTCTTAACACATACTCTTCCGTTCCTTACGACCCAGACCAGGATCACCTCTCTGACCCTGAACCTGAAATTGTTTAGGAAACACAGCAAAGAAACCATATGGAATGTTGAAGAGAATATGTGGAATATTTATCCGAAACATAAGAGGGATGTTTACCCAAAATGTAGCAGGTTTCACTGAAACCTCTCTGAGATGTATAACCAAAATCTCAGGGATGTATCGCAGAAAGCTCTTTGGGATGTATCAGCAAAACACCTCTGCGATGTTTCACCAAAACGTCCCTGCGAAGTTTCACCAAAACGTCCCTGCGATGTTTCACATAAACGTCCCTGTGATGTTTTACCGAAAAGTCTCTGGAATGTTTCACTGAAATGTTTCAAATTTTGAACATTTTTACATTTCAGAAATGTGTCCGAAAGGTATCGGATATGTGTCTGCAACTTTTTGCAATGTCTCAATGTTTCAAATGTTACATTTCTGAAACATAACAGAGATATTTTGTGCTGTGTGAGTAGTTTAAATGTACACACAATAAAGTAGCAAGCTTTTTGGTCTTTCTTGTGAATGTGGGTAAAATGTTCATACTTTGATGTAATTATTTAATAGCTGTAGGATTTTCGTAGCAGATTTGCCCCCTTTCACTCGACAACCTCATTCCTCTCTTGGGAAAGCTTCCTTGTGAAACAATGTGACTTGATAGTCATTATTTTATTTGACAATTTGCTTTGCGCACAAGGACACTGAATAACTTGGACATATATTACATACATATTTGTTTTCCAAGCTTGAAGTAGGAAATGATCTTCCGAGAAATGTGTTTGGTAAAAGTACTTGGACCTTAGCACATTAAAGAAGAAATATATTTTTATATGTGGTATGGGAATTGTATTGCACCATCAAACTTTACTTCTGCAGGAACACTGTACCATTCAAGTAAAGGTAATGCATTTTTCTTTATCCATTTTCATTCTTTTGATGAAGCATAATGTTTACTGAAAATATATCTATTTAAAAAAATGTGTTTGTATTATTTTTCTTCTTTCCCCCCCCCTTGCCCTTTTTTCCCCTTCACCATCGTCCAACAGGTATGTATAACATTGTGATATTTCTGTAGGAAGAGGGTTGTTTGTGAAAAATATATTTCTACCGTGGGACGTAAGCATTTGGCAAGTAATAAAAATGTTGGTTAAAAAAATTGTATTTTGTGGAAATACTGCAAATTTAGTAGAGTGTATACAATTATACTGCAAAAATTGTCACTGGCAGTAATCTTAATTATGAGTGTATTTTAAGCGCACTTGTGCAATACTTGTTTTGCACATCTGACTAGTGTACATATAGGCCTAGTATTGATATTTGTAGGAATCTAAATTCTATTACCATTTTTCGGTGTGTATAATGTTTTGTTGCATTAGCTCAAACTAGGTGCCAAACTGTAATTTTTGCTATCATAGTATTGTCAAGTATAATTTCTTTCAATGATTGTTCAGTTACTACAAAATATATAAGGGGTTTGTTGGAAAATACATTTGGTTGTAAATAATTGTTACAAACCATAAGTACCAAACATTCTAAAAGTGTGTGTACATATGAGTACTAAAAAAATAGGGGCAGAATACCCCAGGGCACCTGCCTGGAAGGGTCCTCACCCCAAACAATTCACCACCTCAGCCACCCTCCCCAAAACCTTGCTATGGGCCTGCACAAAGTGACCTTAATACCATGAGACACATGGACATCTCGTAGTTTATATTCTTTTTTTTATTTTGCATTCCATAGATCCCTAAATGAGTACAGGACTCAGGGATGTGGAACAAGTCAAGACAACTTACAAATATGTTATATTACAAATACATATACAAGGTACACACACTAGCTTGAAATCACACATGATAGGAATATAAGGAGAAAGCATACAGAAGATAAAACAGATCATACATAAAATAATACATGTGCTGTACTATATTGATTTAGACACCCAGGAGAACATGTAAGTTAATTAGTCACTGTCAGTGGAGTTTAAAAACTCACCAATGGAGTAGAAAGCCTCGCCAATTAAATAATAATTTTTTAGCTGCTTCTTAAACAGTGTACAATTATACTTGCATGTATTTTTTAAGAAAGAGGGAATCTTATTATACAACTTAATGACAGTGAATAGAGCACCTTTATGATACATAGAGTATTTACTGTGTAGTGAAAGTAACACTGAGTCCTTGTAAAGTGTTGATGAATAGCTGGGTTAGTTTGGAACATTTCAAAATTTTTAGACACAAAAACCAAAACTGTGTAAATATATTGACAAGGTAAGGTAAGAACTTTTAATTTTTTAAGCAGAGGACGACAAGAGTCTCTGCTTTTCATATGGCACAAAATTCTCAAAGCTTTCTTTTGCATAAAAAATACTTTATAGGCATGAGTAGAATTTCCCCATAACATAATACCATATTTTAATATTGAATGGAAATATGCAAAATATATTACCTTTAGTGCAGTGACATCAAGTTTATTTGACAAACATCTGAGAGAGTAACATGCACTGCTTAGTTTAGGTATTATCTTTTCAATGTGAGAGTTCCAATTTAGATTATCATTAATATTGACACCAAGAAATTTTATGTCCTTTGTTTGTTTTAATTCAATTTCAGCACAGCTTAGTTTAGGAGTGGTTGCTAATTTATTTTTGGTTACAAATTGTATAAAATTTGTTTTGTCTATAAGTAGTATGATTTGGCCGGTTCTGGGACAGGAGCCGCAGTGAGGATTTCTGCCGAGTGAGGATTTGACCGCCATGTTCTGACGTCACGTCCCCGGCCGCCACGTTGGATGACAGTGACCTTGACCTTGACCTTTAACCTTGCCCTTGACCTTGAGTGTCAAATTACCAAAATTTCCCAAAATTTCGAAAATTTCAAAAAAATTTCAAAAAGTTTAAATTTTCAAAAAATTTCCAAAATTCCAAAAAATTTTGAAAAAAAATATTACCTCCATTCTGTTTCCTGTCGCCATCTTGTTTCCGGCCGCCATCTTGGTGTTTCTTGCAAAAAATTTTCGATTTCGCATTCCATTATAACCCCGCACATATTTAATAAATATAATTTTTTGTAAATAACTTTTTGATAAAATTCTTTTTAGTAAAAACTTTTTTAATAAAAAACTATTGAATAAAAAACTTTTTATATAAAAATTATTTAATTAAATCAACTACCGACACGTCTTACCCGGACGAGCTCCATCGACACACTGACGCCCCCCACCACTTTTTACATGTATATATTAACTTATCACCCCTCCCCACCCCTATCCCATACTTTATTTTAATTGGCTGTTAGTCACGTGATGAATTCCCTCCTACTTTCCCCTCTCACTGACGTTCGTGTTATAACCCGTTCAAACTACTACACCCCCCTCCACCCCCCTCTCAAAACTTTACCACCCTGTTTCTTATCCTTCATATTAAAATATATTTCCTTTATAATTCTCACTTCACAGCACGTCACCAGTGTCTTCACATAGCAGCTTATTGACCGTAAGTAGTAACAACCTTCGATTGCGACTACATATTGATCATCAATTTTATAATTATCTGTTTTTTTATCATTGTAACTATAATTTCAAAAACTTTATTTGAATACCATTAATGAATACTACTTAAACAATACCTATTTCTTAGCTTTATCCGATCAATTCCCAATAAAATCAATCAATTACTAAAAAAACTTGTTGTAAATATTTTTACTATACCTACAAGGACTTTATTTCCTACGGAACTTCATCGTCTACACTAACACTCCTACCAAATTAGCTACATTTCCTTCAATTTCCGATAAAATCAATCATTCGTTTTGAAAATAACATATTTATCAGGACAGTTACATCGAAGAAACAGGCGTACAATTTCATATTCATACTACTTATGCTAAACACACCGCTCCTAC